>MNCI01001492.1:462476-515221 GCA_015680685.1 Gnetum montanum
AATAGATAGGAAATGGTGTAGAAGTCTTTATGGACGATTTCTCCACCTATGGAGCAACCTTTGATAAATTCTTGGACTAGTTAGAGCAAGTGTTAAAAAGATGTGTAGAAACCAATTTGAGGCTCAACTAGCAGAAAAGCCATTTGAAGGTCCAAGAGGACATAGTACTAGGGCACAAAATCTCACACATAGGGATAGAGGTAGACCTTGAGAAAATCAAAGTTATCCAAGGAATTACCCGTCAATCGGAAACTGTCAGAGATATTCAATCATCCTTTGGACATACTCACTACTATAGGAGATTTATTGAGAACTTTTCAAAGGTTGCCAAATCATTGGTGGAATTAACAAAAAAGGACATACCTTTTGAGTGGACCAGGGAATGTGAATTAGCTTTCTAAACTCTGAAACAGAAGCTAGTAGAAACACCCATTCTACAAGCTCTTGACTAGTCCAAACCATTTCATATCATGACTGATGCATTCAACTATGCTTTAGGAGCCGTACTTACATAGTTAGATGACTAGAAGCATCCTTATTACATCCATTGTGCAAGTAGAAGTATCGCTGGTGCACAACTTAACTACACTACCACAAAGAAAGAATTAATGGTTGTAGTGTTTGCACTAGAAAAGTTTAGACACTATATATTGGGATATAAAGTATATATACATATAGATCACAGTGGAATCTGGTTCCTCATGAATAAGCCAATGGTACACCCTTGTATCATATGCTAGCTTGTAATCTTACAAGAGTTCGATTTAATGATGATCAATCGCAAGGGCACCGAGAATGTAGTTGCTGATCATTTATCTTCGTTGTAATGGGACAACAAAGAGGATGAGTATCCAATTTTTGATCATATCCCTGATGAATTCCTCTTTTTTGGTATAGTGAATAATCAATCACCCACGGAGACAAACTGGTACAGTAGCATTCTTACCTATCTCCTCACCCAACAAACACCATAAGAGTTAAACCTTAAGAAGAAACAACAGTTTCTTTAGTGAGCCAAGTACTTTATGGAAATCAATGGGCAACTTTACAAAGTGCGTCTTGATGGCTTGGTTCGATGGTGTGTTCTCGATATAGATCAACTGCAAGTTCTCTAAGACGCTCATGAGGGTCCTTATGGGGGTTATTATGTTGGGAGACAAATGGCCATCAAGATCTTTCTTACAGGATATTATTGGCCTACATTATTTCAAGATGCCCATTGTTTCGTCCAGTCTTGTAAGCGCTATCAACGTGATGGAGGAATGACTACTAGAATGGAGGGTCTGCAACAATGGATTCAACTGTTAGAACCCTTCAACATTTGGGGAATTGATTTTATGGGGTAGATTACACCAATGTCCAATGGAAAAGCTTATATTATTGTTTCCATTGATTACCTAACAAAATGGGCCAAAGTATCTATTGTTAAAGATTGTACATCATCTACAGATGCATTATTTATTCAACAACAAATCATAAACAGGTTTGGTGTGCGACATGTACTTATTTTAGATAATGGTACACACTTCACAGGTGCAACTTTTCAGAAATTAATGCAACACTTAGGGGTTGAGCATAAATTGACTACACCATACCACCCCCAAGTGAACGGTTAAGTAGAAGTCACCAACAGGGAGATTACGAAGATATTGACAAGAACCATTAGCAAGTTTAGGTGAGACTGGAGCACTAAGCTGAACAATGCTCTTTGGGCATACTGCTCCACATGGAAACTCCCTATAGGCTGCTCTCCCTATGAGTTAGTGTATGGTAAATTACCAATGCTTCCCATTCAAACTGAGCTCCATCCACTATCCATGGCATGTGACCTCAACCTTGACTTTGATCTAGCATAGAAACAATGGTTAGTAACTTTTAACTTGCTAGATGAAAATCAACTAGCTGCCCTGTCATCTAATGAATTGCACAAGGCATTCAATAAGCAACATCATGACCTAAGGATTAGGAAAGTTACAGATCAACTAAGAGATAAGGTTCTCTACTAGAATCCCACACATGTGCCACAACGTACTAAATTTCAAACACTGTGGGAAGGACCCTATATTATTTATGCAACTTTTCCTTCAGGGGCCATGACAATATACAAACCTAAGAGCCCAGACAAGAAACTGTTGGTTAATGTGCAACAAACCAAACCTTTCTAGGAGCTTAGGACAGTCAGTACACATGCTACCTCTCTTGATGGACAACCTTGCTCACTATTTTAGATCTCCTCCTTCCAACTTAGTTGTGGGGGAGATGGCCACCTATGCTATCCATTCTGGGCCCTTAGTTCTTTTTGAATTTTTTTAACACATTCTTTCAACTTTTTTTATTTTTGTTTTATACCATCATTCATATTTTTACTATTTGTTCGATTTCTTGATTTGCTTTTATTCGTCATCCAATAAGTGCTCATGATAGTGGATTGAATTATATCATATTGATTGCTAATGTTTGGTTTTTACCTTGAATTATGATGCTGATATTAAGGTATGGTTATTTTGGTAAAATAGGCTATGAGTCCACGCTGTCCACTCATCCATACAACTCTATGATCTCCTTTGGCTTGGACCTGTATAGTCCCCTTTTCCAAGTAAATTTATTAATGAATTAGTGGCTGGGTACTTTTCAAACTAAGGAAAGACTCAAAGGATGAAAAGGGTATGATTTCAAGGGGATTCGATGCATTTGTGTTTACCATTCTCTTGGGTGCTTGGATGCTTGTTTCTTGGGTTTTTCACCATTCTAACATTGTTCAAATATCAAGAAGTTGAGTGAATAAAAATAAGTCTTTGCATGGTGTGGTTCTCATGCAAAAAGAAGAAAACAAAAAAGAAAAAGAAAAAAAGAGAGTGAGAATCCAAAGCACACCCCTTAGACATAATAAAGCAATATGGACTACAAGCATTGGTTATGGAACTGGAAAGACATGTTACCCATGCCTAAAGGTTCCCTCTAACTAAGGTTCTTTCTCGCTTCCTGCTTCTCTATCTCACTCTCCTTAGAGTGGTGGTGACTCTTTGTGGAAGCATTCTTGTTACTTCAAGTGGATGGATTGGTCAAGTGTGTTGATGCGAGGTCACTGGATGTGGTTTTTTTGAGTTTGGATTTGGAATGAGTTCTACTTAGTCACATTAACCATGAAATACACAAGGAGCTTTACACAACCTTGTTCTTGGGATTTCATTCCATTCTCTCCTCTCCATCTTTCTTCCCATTTTCCATCTTGAAACACCGTAGAAATTGAGAATCAGCCTCAGGCAAAGATTAGCGATTCAGGCAGAAGTTTGCAACAGCAATCCAGAAGACATAACGAAGCAAAGAGGCATGCAGCATTAGGTCTCCGAGTTTCTCACAGATTTTTAACCTTACTTTGTTTTCTGTCTTTACGCTACATTACGCAACATAGCGTAGTGTCGTTCAGCGTAACTCTGTTTGGTGTAGCCCGATAGCAGAAAGTAACTTACTTCAGAAATTTTGATGGAGTTTAAAGTTTAAAACTTGTGGCATATTCAGCTAAGTCTTTTGCTTAGGGCTGAGTTTACGCTCCGTTATGCAGAGCAGCGTAACGAGCTTCAAAGAAGACAAAGTCAGAGTACAAGGAAGAGTCGTAGATTGATTTCTTTTCTTTGCAGATTGGTCACTTTATGCTCATTATGCTACGCAGCGTAGACAAGCGTAATTTGTTGTAAAGTTTACCATTTTTATGCTCTATTATGCTTTGCGGTGTAAATAAGCGTAAAATAGTTGGCACCAACTACTCCCATGCTCTATTACGCTCTGCCACGCGACGCAGCGTAACAAGTGTAATATAGCGTAAAGCCAGCTAAAGCAGTTACGCATCTGCTATCCACATGCACAATATGCTAATAAGTGTATTATGCGTAATCATGAAGTAGCTTCGGCAAAAGTGTTGACAGCGTACATTGCCCCTTCTCCCGGAAATGTGACGCGACATAGCCAGTTTCAACATAAAGTTGGTCAAGTCAACGGTATTTTGAAGGTTCGAAACACGTGTCATCAAGGCCATGCCTTCTCCACATGTTGTTGAACTTATAAATACTCCAGTTGGCGAAGAAACAAGGGGGCATCTTCAACTTTTGGTAGTTGTCACCTTTGAGTAGAGACAGAGACATTTGCTTGAGCATTGGCAGCAGGAGTGATCAGTCCTTTGGCGAAGATACAGTTCTCTCCATTGGCGATCATTGGCAGTTTGAGTAGAGACTACCTAAGGCAAAAGGAGCAGATCAAAGATCAAGAGATCATCTGGTGTGGTTTGTAAGGTTTATTGATCAGAAACATTTGATCGATAGACGTCAGAGCTTGACCTTCCTTGCATCCCATCTCTGGCTTACGAGGTAGATCAAACTCCATTCTGTACTCCTTGTTGAACAGTGTTCTTGTTATTTTGTGTATACTTCGCACAAGATAAGTGGAGTGTTCCATTAGAACTTTGTATACGATATACTCAGTTTTCGGGTCAAAATGCAAATCTTGGAATTGCGCATTTTCTTAAATCCAATCCCTCTTATCGTGTTGACGTTGTTGTTATTCCAATTTATCTACATTGTTTTCTACTCCTTTCACGATTCATCGAATCAAATCATTTCGTAGAATATCTATAATATTCATCAATTTACTGATTGAGTAAGTCCCTGTCTGATCGACAAGACCGTTCAGGGCACTGCGGATTCATTTTCTCTAGCATAGCCCTCACACGGATCCGTAGTTAAGACTGTGTACATAGATTTTGTTGGTATTTTCCAGCTACTGATATTTTCCGTTGTTACACATCTCATTGCCAATTTTATCATTAGTCTGTTCTAGGTTGATGCATTATTTTTCTTTGGTGAATTCTTATGGATAATTTTTTAACTCTTGCTTCCAAATGACATTCCTAAAGCCTATGAACTTTTTGGTTTGTGGATTTGTTAGGGCATAAAAGGCATGAGCTTACTCTGGGGAGGATCCACTGGCATTCCTTTTTGGTGTAATTATTAAGTTCTTTTCCTTAAACATTTCCAGCAATCAATCATATCTTGTTACATCCCCATCCATGGCATCCATTTTATTGGCGTTGCCATTGTTATTTTTTCCATCTTTCTTATTCGTCATATTTTTCCATCTTATAGCTACCAGAGGTTCGATCTTAGTTGTGGGGGCCTTGGCACAAATTTTTCAATTTTTTCCATTTTACTAATTACCTAACCCCTATACCTTAGGTAGTTGTGAGTGATAAATCTCCAAAACTAGTTTCTTCCATAACCATAAATCAGCCAATGTGCTTCATATCGAGGTAAGGTATCAACTACATTGTGGATTATCTATCCTTGCTCATTTGTGATTGTGTTGTGTGTGCAGATGGTGATCATAGAAACAATGGACTGGGCTTCGAGGAAGCACTCAGGATGGACTAAAACTAGAGCATTTATGAAAGAAGCAAGTTTGGTGGCATGGCTATGGATAAATAACAGAAGGTGTAATTTCGGAATTGGTGGCAACATGCTCCATCTTCTTTCTCTCTCTTTCTTTCTCTTCAAGCTACCAAATAAAGCTTGGATGTCATTTATGTATGAGTGTTCACCACAATGGTCATGAATACTAATGTTGTAATATGCTTATTGATCCATTCATTGGGCATATTGAGTCTCTCATCCCATTCCATCGTTAGTTGTCAATTAGTTAATAATCCCATACCTTCCCAATATTTTGTAAAGAACTTGAGGATGAGTTTTCATTCAATTATGGGGGTATGATGAAGTAGTTACTCTAATTATTAGAGTGGTATTATTGGAGTGATTACTTTAATTATTAGAGTAGTTATTATTGGAGCTGTTACTCTAATAATTAGAGTGGTTATTATTCGAGTGATTACTTTAATTATTAGAGCAGTTATTATTAGAGTGGTTACTCTAATAATTAGAGTGGTTATTATTGCAGCAGTTATTCTAAGTATTAGAGTGGTTACTCTAATTATTAGAGTAGTTTCTCCCAAGTCTATAAATACAATGCCCAGGTGCACAATTGGAAAGAAGTCTTGTAGCAGTCAAGTAGAGAAACTCTTGTAGTCTATTTGGAAGTTAGAATAATTTCCAAGTGCTCGCAATAGGAGGTTAAAGTATGGATGGATCTTATTCAAGCATTATATACCTGAGCACACCTTGTGTGCAACAATAAAGACGAGCTCTTTGATTCATCCTTGTAGCACTTGAGATTTGTTTCTTACACATTTCTTTTATTTTATTTTATTTGATGCACTTTACATTTTTGTTATTAGTGTAGTAATTCATTTTGATCAATTAAGAAAATTGTTAAAATACATTGAGTACGATCACTTTGAGCATGTGTGTAACACTTGATAACCCAGTAATGACTAGCGTTTGGTAATCCCAGTAGTCTTGCACTAGTTTAGAATGTGTATGGAAAGTGAGAACTGTAACACCTAAAAACATTGGTGGCTAGAACACCAAGAGGTTACCAGTCATATAGCCTAACCCCGGATTCGTGCAAGGGATGTATTGGAGAAAAATGAAAACAGGGTGTCTTTGATAGTCTGGTCAATCAGACAGGGACTTAGACGGTGTACAATAACATGTCGTGAACAATGTTTTGGAAATGTTACACATGGCAATCGAGATGGAGAAAACCGTAGCACACAGAACAGTAAAAAGCATAACAAAGTATATAATTGAGCGATAAACATGAACTGATACACAATGCTGTAGAATATAGTGAAATGAAATGAAATGAGCTTAAGTGAGAGAATGCACTATCCTAAAATTGGGGCATTTTGCTTTTGATTGAGTGAGGAGAGTGCAACTAGGATGTAGTACTAGACAAGAATAGCTAACAACGGAATGATATGATCACAGATCCTGGACTATTGCCAATGGGATGCCAATAGGGACTGTTGAGCTGATGCTTGCTAGGCTAAGAACTGCTACACTAGGTTCGAGAGAGATCTGGGAAGTGGTGCTACTGGGATTTGCTGCTCTTTCACTTTTAGTTTGCCAATCTCTTTGTCAAAGCTTACTACTAGAAGTCAATTGCTAAATCCAACGTCTCTTTTTCCAAGCCAACCCCTAGAACATTGTTATCGGGGTATTTATAGGACCAAGAGTAAGAGAGAGACGTGATTTGGACACCACATGTCTTGGGTCCCACATGGCACGAATCGTGGATGTGCTATACTGACATGTAGTGCTACGCTGCAGTGTTACACTAATGTGCTACACTACAGTGTTGGAAGTGAAACCTATTGAGCTATGACCATACCATTCAAATTGCATGTGCTAGAGTCCAAGGAACTACCATGTTTTTACAAAAAATGCCAACAAAAAATGCAAAGTGGAGCCTATGCTCTAGGACTGCATCTTTCCTCCTCTTGCAAGTAGGGTCAAGTGTAGGGATAACTTTAGGGATCAACAATGGGGATGCTAAATAGGGAAAACTACTGATCTTGTCTATCAAGGAGATGATGAAGCAAAAGTGGACATTGCTAATGGGTTCTGGAGTTTTTGGAGACATCCTAAGGCTTCCACGTGAGTGTTACACTATCTATGTTGACCAACATATTGGTGTAGCATGGACACTTTGCTTGCTATGTTATGTGACACTAGGTAGCATAGCACAACGTAGCACTCCTTTTTTGCGTGAATTTTATCTAGATAACTAAAAATATTATTTTGACACCTGATTAGGCAAGCAACTTTAGCACTTAGCAACCCTAATTTTCATTTTGAAAGGCCCTAGGACCTGTTGATTTCATCATAGGGACACTTTTGGGCTTTATGTCCTTGCTAGGCTATGCTATGCTGTGTAGTGTAGCACAGCGTAGTAGTCAATCTGGCATGAATTTGAGCCAAAGCCTACAATGTTTTTCCAGGAGACTTTGATTAAGACCTGAGGGTGAAGTGGGATAGGCATTCTTGGAGGTCAAAGCATGGCCACATGCAAGTCTTTTGCTAGAACAACTTGACGGAGGACCTTCGTGCATTCTGACCCTGCTACATAGTGCTACACTATGTAGCATAGCATAGTGCAACATCCATTTTGTCTTGAGTTTGAACTTGTTTTGCAAGGTCTCTATCATGGGATCTCGGTCATATGCTAAAGTGGCAGTAGGACAAAAATTTTTGATGGTTGAAGCATGGACAATTTTTTTATTGTGTTAAGGCAATTTGAGAGAGGATTGTCATGTCCTGCTACGCTATGCTATGCTGTGTAGCATAGCATAGCGTAGCACTTAAAATGGGACAAGTGTTGCAACATTTGCCATGTTTCTTTCATGTTATGTTGATCACACCTCAAGGATGGAGCGGTGCAGACACCTTTGAGGATTGAATATTTACCAACTGCGTCTTCTACGTCTAATCAGTCACCACAAGGCCTGCTACACTATGCAGCATAGTGTAGCATAGTAGGTTCCATTGTTAGAAAACTTGTCGAACTGTTTAGTCCATCCTAAACACCTTCATCAGCTCATAGCATGGCTTTGGGTAGACCATCAATTAGGTCATGTGTCAAGTTGGGCAAGCTAGAGAGTGTGGCAAGCTTACTAGCTCGGGAGATAGAAAATTTGCCAAACTGTACAGTCTATCTTCAATAATCCATTTGTGCAAACTAGCTCTGCAACTGGGCACTGCATTGGCTATGGTGAAGAGCATAGTAGGCATACTCAGACATAACCTTGTAGGAATTAGGACTTCTAGGGTGTCGAACCATTTGTGCGGTTCATCATGGCATTACACCTAGAGAATCATGATGGCCCAAAATTGATGATGTTTAAATGGCCCCTCTTTGTTGATGTCTGGAGGATCTACCCAAGAGACGTTGACAAAGAACACGAAACACCATGCTGAATGTGACACCCACATTGCTCATCAATGCTTGCTTAGATAAACCTTTGCTATAATTAGGAGTTTTAGGAGAGCTAAGCATTATAGGGAGAGGGGACAGGTTTGAGGAAATCAAGCTAAGGAAGAGGAAAGGTGTAGGATGTGTTGTCATTAAGAGTCATTTCCATAGTGTGATCCCTTATCAGAATGCTTATAAGGGAATCAACACTCATGGGTTTCTTTTTTTCTTTGGATTTCGACCCCTTATTGGTGCTTGGAGGTGGTTGATCCAAATCTGAGACACTTGTGAAGAAACTATGGCATTTGTTTTGGGCACTTGGCTATATCACCATTTTTCATTCATTTTTTTGTGTTTTTTGCTTTGTGTGCTTTTTGTTTTTTTGCACACCCATGTTCACTTGAAGGCAAGGTTGTCATTGCTATAGAATAGGTGTTTCGTCCCTGAGATGAGTTGTGTTACATCCATATGGGACTTAGACCTACCTACAGAGGTTTTCCATGGGACGAGTTGCATTACGTCCATCATGGGCTTGGTGGTTGGACATGTGAAAGGGCTTTATATGCCTTAGGAAAGCTTACAAAGAAGGTGTTGGATGTTGTAAGTATAGGAATGATGATTAAGTTGGCTGAAGGGAGAGTGGGATATGCACTCTCAAGTAGCTAGGCTGATTGAAGTGAGTACTTTAGAGTAATGTGGTGTCTCGCTCTTGTGGTAAACACATTCATGCATGACACCATCTTGTCTTTTATCTTGCAAACACAATAGGGAGAAAACCAGTAAAAAAACCATTGAGTGAAGTGAGGGAAAATTCATGTTTTCTCAGGATATTGCTAGGGTGGCAAGTGTTGTGTTTGATGTGTGCAATGTCCAGAGTAGGAAGGCCAATGTAGGTTTCAGCAACGGTAGGTCGAAAAGCTTCAACGGATTTGCCAGAAATAAGCACTGAAGAGGCTAGGAGCAACGATGATGCAGGTGCTTAGGAATCCTTGTCAACAACAAGAGTCACAAAATCCAGCTGCAAGGTGAGAAGCCTAATAGTTGAATAATTTTTTAGACTCTGGCGATGGTGAGGGCTGGAGGATGTTAGGACTGTAGCTGCACCACTAGGACTTTAGTAGGGAGTGCTAATGGTGGGAGCTATGACCAAATTGATTGGGGATGATGGCAACAACTCTGGATAGCTAGAAAGATGTCAAACATCTCCAGAAGATTAGCAAGATGCCAGGGATGAAGATGCTACATGTATCCCAAAGGATTTTTCCTTGACGATGTGAACTTCATTCTAGAACTACAACGTCCCACCCCATGTTGTCTAGGAAGCTTGAAGATGTGCACACTTACTTGTTCACAAGGCCACATGTGTGAGCTGGGAGGCGTTGCACTACGAAACCAGTTTTAGGTCTTGGTAGACCATTGAATGTGCTAGTTTAAGGTCCTAGCATACTATGATGTGCCAGTTTAAGGTCCTAGTAGACTGATGTGCTAGTTTAAGGTCTTAGCAGATTGATGTGCTAATTTAAGGTCCCAGTAGACCGCTATGCTAGTTTAACGTCATAGCAGACGGGGGATGGCCAGTTTAAGGTCGTAGTGGATCATGTTGTGGATGCTAGTTTTACATCATGGTCCAAGGACAATATATGGATGCCAATTTTATGTCATGGCCCAAAGACATGTTGTGCCAGTTTAACATCATAGAAGATGTTCTATGCTAGTTTTACATCATAGTGGACGATCTGTGCTAGTTTATAGTCATAGTGGACTAGCTGTGCCAGTTTATAGTCATAACATATTATCTACTTGCCTTTCTTTATGTTCGATGCACTCTTTCATGTTAAATGTAGTATGGCTTTAGGTATGAATGGTTGATGGGGTTCACGAACTTGTTGTCATCTACGTTAGCCAACTTGAAGGCCCCATTCAAACTATGCTTTTGTGACTACAAAGGGACCTTTCCAATTGGCTAAGAATTTGCTCATGGGTTCACAAAAAACCTTGAGAACCAAGTTCCCACTTTTGATCTATCATTGATGCAAATTATAGTGATGTTTCTATTGTTGCTTGTCTTGGTACCATTTGATGCAGTTAGTGTTTGGGTGTGCTCCTCCTCTATGGAGTCAAGATCAATAATCCTTGACTCATTGTTTTGAACTTCATCCATGATGTTTGAAAGAATCATTTGAAGTAATGGGTCCTACAATTCAAGAGGTAACATTGCTTTAGATTTGTATACAAGACTATATGGGGTTTTACCTATAGCTATCCTACATGTTGCACGATAAGCCCAAAGCACATAGAGGATTTGTTTGTGCCATTACCTTTTGCTGTTGCTAAGCATCTTCTTCAAAAGGTTGATGATGAATTTGTTGGTAGCCTTTGCTTGGCCATTTTCCTAGGGGTAATATGGCGATGAGAAAGAGTGTTTGATACCAAGGCTTTCACAAAAGGCTTTGGTTTCTACGCTACTAAATTGTGGCCCGTTGTTGGTAACAATAGTTATAGGCAGGCCAAACCATGTAATTGTGTTATCTAGGATGAACTTGCAAACTTTTTCGAACATGGTCTTTTTGAGAGGAATAGCTTCTACCCATTTTTAAAGTATTCAATTGCGGTAATAATGAAACTATGCCTTGTAGAAGACTTAGGTGTAATGGGTCCTATGATGTCTAGTCCCCAACATTGGAAGGGCCATGTGATTTGTGTGGTATGTAGTTTGGTAGGTGACACATGTATGAGGTTCCCATGGCATTGACATACATCACATGTTCTCACTTTAGCAACACAATCACGTTCCATACAAGGCCAGTAATAACCTAGATGTCTAATCTTTGCTACCATAGCCTTGGGAGCTATGTGTCCTCTACATAATCCCTCATGGACTTGATCAACAATTTTTCATGCCTCATCCCTACTAACACAAGCTAGCAATATCCCATCGTAAGAGCATTTGCATAGAGTGTTTTCTCCTACAAGGACATATTGCCATGCTTGTTTTCATATTGCTTCCTTTTGAGTAGGTGTCAGGTTGTGTGGAGGTTCACCGTGTTGAAGGTATGTCTTAATGTTGTCATACCATTCCTGAGTATGTGCCACACTTATAGATGTGATGTGTGCTATGTGAATGATAGGATTGGTGCATTCTACTATTGAAGTGGGCAAGGTAGCCAACATATGTGATGGCACACTTAGTGCTAACGTGGCTAATTCATTTGCTATAGTGTTTTCATTGCAAGGCACATGTTGGACATCTAGGGTTCCGAACTGCTTTAGCAAGTACTTGGCCAAATCACAGTAAGGTCGTAGATGCTATGCTTTACAAGCGTATACCTCTATTACTTGGTTAATGACTAGTTACAAGTCACCTCGAATTGCTAAGCTTTGGATCCCCAACTCCCAAGTGGCTAAGATGCCCCTAAAAAGACCCTCGTATTTTGCCATGTTGTTTGTACAAAGGAATGTAAAGTGATATGTGATAGGTTGGATCTTCCTAGAGGGGAATGTGAGAATAGTAGTGGCACTGCCACCTTGTGTAGTTGAAGCCCCATCAAAGTGGAGAATGGCTTTGAAGTCTGTTGGTATTGGGCTTATGCTATTAACATGTTCATTTGGGAACTCAGGTTCTATCACTGCCTGGTCATTGGTAGGTGAGGTTGTAAGTTGCGTAGCTATTGCTTGGCCTTTTATAGATGGTTGTGCTACATAGTGTAGGTCAAATTTCATGGTTATGGATTTCCATCGGGATATCCTACTACTTTCATATATGTTTGTTGTAATAGCCTAGAGTATGTTATTCGTGCAAATGATGTTTACTTGGCTACAAAACAAGTAATGCCTCCATTTCTTTAGTGCAAATACTAAAGTAAGATAATTTTTCTCTACTTCATTGTATTTGGCTTCATAGGCTATTAAGGCATGACTTAAATAATAGAGAAAGATTTCAGAACCGTCATTCCTCTTTTGGCAAAGTAAGGCCACAATAGACACATCTGAAGTAGCAAGGTAAATGTAAAACAACTTGTCTCTCTATGGAGGGTAAATAGTGGGAAGATGGGTAAGCTCTTTCTTTAAGTTGTCAAAAGCTTCTTGACATTGGTTTTTCCACTCAAAGTTAGCCCCCTTTTTAAGTAGGTGTTGTATTGGGTGCTATTTTTCAATTAACCTTGAGATAAATCTTCTTATGAATTGCACTTTGCCCTGTAGCCTACACAATTCATTAAGGTTTTTAGGTGATGCTAAGTTAACGATAGCTTTAACTTTATCGAGGTCTACATGTATCCCCGTTTTTGACACTACAAAACCTAACATGTATCGAGTTTTAACTCTGAAAACACATTTTTTGGGGTTGAGGCATAGTTCATGCCTACAACATCATTGAAGAACCAAGTTTAGGTTGTTCATGTGGTCAGTAGCTTTCTTAGATTTGACAATTATATTTTCCCCATGATCATTTAGCTTTTCTAAAAGATAATCACTAAAGATGTAGGTCATAGCTGGCTTGTATATTGCTTCTACATTCTTTAGCTTGAAGGACATCATCGTGTAGTAGAAGGTTTCCCAAGGGGTCATGAAGGTAGTTCCTAACTGATGCTCTAGGTTTATGTGGATTTAGTTGTAGCTTGAGAACCCATCCATAAAGGATAGTAAGGCATGATCGGCTGTAGTATCGATAAGTTGGTTGATGCTAGGCAATGGAAAATTGTCCTTAATTGTTGCCTTGTTCAAATCTCAAAAGTCTATACAGATTCATATACCCTCGATTTTTTTTGAAATGACTATAATGTTTGATACCCATTCTAAATAATCAACTGCTTGAATGAACGTAGCTTGGTAAAGTTTAGTAATTTTGATACGTACAACTAATGTGATCTATGGTTTGATCTTTCGAGCCTTTTGTTTGACAACTTTGACTCGTGAGTCTAGTATGATATTATGTTGTATGATGCATGGGTATAAGCCTAGCATATCTTCATATGACCATGCAAACACTTTGGTGTTAACATTGAGGACTCTAGAGATGCTTTGTTTAACCTGTGACTCTAGTAATGAGCTAACTTTTAATGTTCTTGCCTCTCCTTTGGATGTAGTCACGGGGATTTTAATAAGAGGGTCCTTAGTTAAATCACTGACCTCTAAATCTAGAGTTTGGACTAGATGTTTGAGGTAGTCTAGGATGTTTCTAAGGATGATATGTTGGTATCATAGGAGGAAGGTTCCAAATCTATCAACCCTTTATTCAAGTGTCTCATAAGTTTGCCATGGGGACCCATCAGGATTAAGGGTGAATGGAGATCATCATACATAGCCATTTTCCAATTGAACCTGCCACAATAAGTAAATAAACCAAATCAAGTGATACCTATTTGAGATAGCAACATGTAATGAATATATGCAAAGCAATGATGAAACATTAAAAAATTTCTAGTTTAAGGTCTTAGCAGATTGCAACTATGCAAAATTTGTAAGTTAACATTGTGAGTTTAAGGTCTTAATAGACTGTAACTATGCAAAATTTGTAAGTTAACATTGCTAGTTTAAGATCTTAACGAACCATTATTGGGCTATATTATAAGTCAAGGTTGCTAGTTTATGGTCATAGCAGACTGTAATTGAGCCACATTGTAAAAATGATGTGAAATTTTAGTGCATCCATATGCTACGCTATAGTTGTGTGCTACATTGCAGTAGACCCATGCTACACTGTAGGGGATAGGGGTGTTCCACGTTATGCGTGGGATGTGGGATCTCACGCATTACACATGGGATGCGGGACATTACGCATTATGCATGGGACAAGGAACGCCCCAAAAAGTAACAGGTGTTTTAATCACATAGGCTATAAATAGGGGATTACCCATGGTAATCTTGTCACTTTCATTATCAGAGCTAACACCTAGAGCATAGCATAGTTGAGTTGAGAGACAGTGTAGTAGTCGCAGTGTACGAGTTCATGTATTGCAACGGGAAGGAACTCATTCCTACGCCTAGCACTTTCATACCCCTGACAGAGCAACAAAGGTGGATCATAGATCAAATGTTGATGGCAAAGACATTGCCAGAACAACTAGAAACCATGTTTTGTGAGGAAGCGCTTCACGATGGACAAGATGACCTAGAATCTCACTCTGAGGGAGGCAGTTATGTCGATTTCACCATGGCCCCTCCCTCCACAACGTCTCGTGTAAACCCATTGTTCATGGTCACCACGCCTTTGACAATTTCTAACATCGATTGAAGCCTGCATTCACTGTGTTTACCTTTTCTCTCCCCGACAATCTTCCTGGGCGATGGTCCATCACAGATCACTCCTCAGTAGGCGCAATTTCCTAATCCACCTCATTGTGTGCTTGCACCTACATCACCGCACGTACATGCAACACCCACATTGCAATTACCTACAATACCAACCTTGCCCTCGATCCACACGACTGGAACAGCCACCACAGCATGGTGGGCTCCCAACATGCCTCCTGTCATGCATCCTATGTAGATGCCCCATCATCTCCATCATCAAGGCTAGGTTCCACAAACGCTAAACCCAGCTACAGGATTGTTGCTCATGCCCTTGATTACACAAATAGCATACCCAATAGCACAAACAATGGTGGCTACCCCATCTACACCGACCATTGGATGGTGGGTGCCACAAGCAGCACCACCTGTGAGAACCATTCCGATAGCACCAACCATCGGCCAACCTGCTACCTCCATTCTGCCACCCGGTGTGACTCCACTAGCCATTCCATAGACAACCTCATCGTCTATGGGTCCGGATCAAGCCTTACAGCTCATTCAGACCCTTACAGAGGAGGTTAAATACCTCAAGGATGCTGGTTCTAATGTGGTACAAGTCATGGATTTCTACCATGATGATCCTATTAGTCCGGTAATCCCTATCTCGTCCTTACCACCTGGGATGCCCCTTCCTCATTTCACAAAATACAATGGGGAAGGTGATCCCAATGCCCACCTGGTCACTTTTAGGTCAGAGTCCTTATTGTTGCAACAATGGCTGCATACTATAATCTGTGTCTTTGCTAACGGGTAAAGCTTTGGATTGGTATCGAGCACTTCCCCGTGCTTCCATTGCAACTTTGGAAGAGCTGCTAACTCAATTTGTGACGCACTTCAAATACAACCTGAAGCCAGAAGTCACACTTAGACTAGCTCATGGGAGTTAAGCAAGACCCACTCGAGTCAGTCCAAAAGTTCATAAAAAGGTGGAGTGCTACCTTGAAAAAAATTTGTGAACCCATCGCGGAGGCCCATCTACTGGCAATATTCAAGGGAGCAGTCAACGACTTTATCAAGTCTAAGCTGTATTACCTCACCTCCCATTCCCTCAACCAAGCCTTTGCTCAGACTAAGAGCATCCAAGATGTGGAGGAGGCTAGTAAAGATCCAGTGTACGTGGTCTACAAAAACATCCATAGCAAGGGTAAGGACAAAGGCAAAGCCACAATAGCGACAGTGGCGGCGGTTGCTGAAGGGGCCAAGAAAAAGAACAACAACAACAAGAAAACAACTGCAGAGCCAGCTTAGCCAAAAACCAGCTCAGGTGGCACCAATCAAGAAGCTACTTTCACCCCTGAAGCACCTCCAAAACCAAGGCAAAAATTTGAGAGTAAAGATCGCTCAAATTATGCAACTTTACCTATGAAGCCTTCAGAATTTCTGAAGCAATTATTGGGAACTGGTCACATCCGACATAAGATAGTGTCTGAGGAGGCTCTAAAACGTCACAGGCATCACTGTGAGTTACTCAAGAATCCCTCCCTAGCCCAACCTAATGAACCGCCTATTCCCAAGAACTTTAAGTTAGACCGATTCTGTGACTACCACCAATTGTGTGGCCATGACACAGATTACTGCTGGGTGTTGAAAGATGACATTCAATGTTTGATAGATCAAGGTGACTTGATCTTAGACAGTAGTAGCCCTACACGTCCAAAAAACTAGGCCTTGCATGTGTACCAAGAACCATTGAATGCAAGCAAAACAGGGTATACAATCAACGTAGTAGGGGCAGAAGGTGATAATCAGACGTAGCTGAAATGGCCTTTCATATTGGGAATGCATCCTCACTCGTCCCAGACAACAGGTCCTCCAACATTGATGAGTAGTGCTCCAAGGAAACCTTTCATCCTCTGAACTTTGTCTCAGAATACTTCCCACCAGCCCCCTGTTATTGAAGCCATGGCCCAGCCCGCGCCTACACCCAAGGCACCCTTAGTCATCAGGGTGCCAAAATTATTAACTGCCACCCCTCCATAGAGGCAGTTTTCTAAGCAAAACCCTCTTACTGATACTGTTGATGCAGCCAAGAGCCCTCTTACGCTGGGGTTACCCAAACTTCAACCCCTCGCTTATGTACCCTTGGCCCCATTTGTTAAAAACAAAGAGGTCACACGAACACAACTATCTCCCCCAGGCCAAAGGAAGCATAACCCTTGGCCAAATGTCACTCCTCCTTGCAAAATTTACCTCTTAGGGTGGATGGAAGAGGAAAAGGGTGACAAGCAACTTGATCATGGGCGAGATCTCTTTGATGCCCTGGCACAAGTCAAACAGGCTTTGAAACAAAAAAACATAACATTGAGCCTTTATGACTTGCTAATGATGTCACAGACACATTGTGAGGCTATGGTTTGCATGCTAATGTCCATACCTGTGGACAAAAGCTTGCCAGCGGATGAAGAAGCAATCCATTCTATCATGCTTCCCCCCATTGCTAAAGAATCAAATCCCACCCCATTGACCTTTCATGACGAATCCATTAAGGACAATCCCGAGGGTCAAGTGACAATGACACCTATGTTCATCACTATCTGGGTTGGCCAACATCGAATCTGAAGAGTACATGTAGATGATGGGGCGGCCACTAATGTCATCCCTTATCCCATAGTGGATAAATTAGGCCTGATTGATCAAATCAGTCCCACAACGACGACATGCCTAAAGTCATTCAACAGGGCACAGGTGTAGGTTAAAGGGACCATCCACATCAACTTTGTAGCAGGGGACTAGTTCCCCACAGATGCTATGTTTATCATAGTCGAGGAGATGCCTGGATTCAATTTGATTCTTGGGAGATCTTGGTTAGCTCAACTGAGGGCAGTTTTGTCATCCATTCACCAGGAGATCCATTTGCCTTACGCAGGAGGAGAAGTGGTTATCCGCGGTGATGAAATAACCCCTCAGGCTGTTAATAACATAGAGACAGAACAAGGGTCGAAAATCGAAATGCCTGAGAATCAATCCTCTGCCCGAATACCCGAACAAGCTGAAATGGTGGCACATGACAGCTTAACTTGGGCTGAACTACCATTCCAAGGAGAAGACTATGACACGAAAGAGAGGGGTCATAAGTCTCCCCGTCCTTACGCATCGTTAAAGATAAAGGCAATTAAGAAATAGCTACAGAGTTAGCAAGCAAACAATGTTGCCTAAATACTACACCTACTTCTCATGTTTATGCATGTATTTATGCTTTCCACTAGCTAGTCGCATTACGCTCATGTTTATATTTGTGTTTGGCTTTGCATTTCTATCTTTTTTACTCCTATTATACCAGGGCTCGAAATGGCCTTAAACTAGCAACCTTATCTACACTTTACGTCAGAATTATGTAAAGGCCCGAAATGGCCCTAAACTAGCAACCTCATTTACGAATAGCACCTAAACCAACAACGGCCTGAAATGGCCTTAAACTAGCAATCTCATTTACCCTTTGTACCTAAATCCCATTTACGCTTGGAACGCAAATTCCATTCACGCTTTATACCAGAATCCAATTTACGCTTACTCTTTATACCTTAAACTAAAAACAACAAAAAGGGGGCCCGAAACGACCGTAAACTTTTCGAGGCCCGAAATGGCCTCAAACTAGCAATGTCATTCATGCTCTATAATTGAATTTCCTTAATGTTCTATACCAAAAATTCGTTTACGCTTGGCGCCTTAAACTAAAAAAGGCCCGAAATGGCCTTAAACTATACAAGGCCCGAAATGGCCTTAAACTAGCAATGTCATTTATGCTTTACGTTTGGACAATTTAACAGCTCGTGACGGTTTCAAACTCTCAAAACTAATCACAATTTATCATAACATTAAAACCTATGATACGTTTTTCATAAAGAGAAAAAATTAACACCAAAATTTGTTTCAAATACGTTAAAAGAAAAATAATATAGTCTCTTGTTTCATTAAACCACAATAAAACCCAAGGCTAATTTAGCCATGCTATGCATTCTCCTTGTTACCACTGTCTCCTGTATCCCCTAGTTCAGCTTCTACTTTGAGGAGGTCGTCCTCATAGGGGCCACCCTTTGCATGAGGGACCCCTTCATAAGGGCAGTCCTCTTCGTGAGGCTCTTCAGTACGTGCCATTTCCTGTAAACCCTCTTCATGAGGATCATCACCTTTGTTAACTGCATCCTATTGAGGAATCTCCTTAGGTCACGTTGTTGTTAAAATTAAGTGTAACAAAACGCAATAATACTACAACTTACCCGTGACGGTCCAACATCAACAACAAAGGGGACTTATTCTAAGCCAATCCACAGACGGTGCATGATGTTATCCTTGGTGAGCTCAGACCAAACCCTGTCCCCTAGATTAGTTCTAGCCTTGACCTTCCCCTTCTCCATAGGAGTCCATCGGGATGGTTCAGGGAAGAAAGAAGGGACGGTAGTCTTGCCTCCAGGGAGTGTCACTTCTCTTTCCGGAGAAGCACTCACCGTCACTTGCTCCTGGAATATTTCAAATGCCTTGGAAGCACCAATAATGTTGAGAAATAGTTGAAGGGATTGCCTCAACAGCAGAGTCCCTATAGTGTTGACGATAGGTAGCGCTTTCCTGTTTATAAACATGTTTATGATCCTTCTGCGTCTGCCCCCACTCTTGTACACTCGCGCTATAGTCCTTCCAATCCTAGTTCTTCTGAGCAAGGAGGTCCATTTGAATACGTTGTTCAACTAGTTCACGGCTAGTTTGGATGCTGTTCCTGACAATAGCCCATAAATGGGCGTATTCAATGATAGCTGTCCTCCAGTCTTCACCTCCCATTTCTTGGCTTGCAGGAATTCATTTCGTGATCTTAGATCCCCAACCTCATCACGTAGAGCCATCCTCTCCTTCTCTGACCTTTGCAACCTCTTCCAGAGGTCCTCGTTTACGCTTTGACATTCCCACAAGGAGTGAGTTGAGCGTAAAGCACATTTACACATCTCATCGTAAATGTTGTATGACATGACGGTCGCTTCTGATGAGAACTCGGCAATGTCCAAATCGATGAGCTCTGATGGGTCCCATCTGAGGTGAGCTCCTAATAACATGAAAATAACAGTTAGACATAGTTAAGTAGCATAATGTCATAGTAAAACAACCTCTATGTAATGAATATAGTGTACCAGCTTCAGGATCAATGTGCTCTAAGCGGCTGATCATGTCTTGGACGACCCCTTCCATAAAGGTGAATTTATCAGGAAATTCGCCCCAAGATTGAGTCGCCATTGTTGTCAAGGGCACGCTCGGGTCACCTATTACGCAGAATAAAAGGTATGACTGAGATAATACGATGACCAATACACCCAGATAGAAGTCGTCTAGGGCCTACTACTACATTGTAAAGAGACAAAAATTAATTTTATTAAGTAGCAAACTACTTGCCTCGGTTAATTCTAGTCGAAAGGACTTCGGCATTCTCCACAACTATTTCCTCTTCACGCGCAGGAGGCTGTGCACTCCTTGCCTTATTGACTGGGGCCTCTTCTTTTGAAATTAAGGCCCCTTCTTCACACTATAAGATCATAGCCCCCATCTCAGGGGTCAACCGGTCTACAACCTTTTCCCTCATTGTCAGACAACATAGCTAGTTAACATAGGATTGCACTTTTTTGTTCAACAAATGTTACGCTACATAACGGAATCCCTACACAAACCATAACTGTCAATACATTTTCACACTTACAGCTTGGAGGGTTGCTCCTCTGAAACCTCATCTGCATTTTCTTCTTGACATCACCCGCTGGCTCAGAAGATCCCTCGTTCAAATGAGGCTTCTTCCGTGGCACTGATGAATCCACTATCTCAACAGCCAGGCACTTCCCCATTGACACATCGCTAGTGTAAGAGGGGGGCACCCCACCCACACTATCTTGTCCTCATTTTTGAGGTGTCACCATACTTCTAGTTGTTACCGACAATGACTCCCCAATTCCCTTAGGAGGGTCTTGCGACCGGATAGTGCTGAAAATATGGGAGATCCATGGTTTGGAGATCTAGTTGCGATCTTGTTGCACCTAGATCCCATTCCTTTGGACCACCAGAAATTTAGTAAAATGCTAGAAGAAAGCTATGAAGAAGGAAAAATGCATGTTGAAATGGGTTTCAAGCTTCTGATGAAGCCTGATCATTTCAACGTGCAAGCCTTCGGCAAAATAGCTTGCCCAATTGAATTGCGTCCCCTCCTCTAAGACCTCTCGCATAATTCGGGCCTGCTCAATGGTGAGGAATCTCCCTTGCGAGAGTGTCTTGGGGAAGGCTCTGGCCCGAAAAAGGGGGTAAACAGTATGGGCCACTTCCAACTCAATCCTATTGTTGGGGATCCCCTTAGTTTCTTTTTGAACCCCTAGCCACTCCTCTATCTCTTTCTAGAGCTTGGAGCTCCTGTTTGACTTTTCATCTATAGAAAAACTGTTGGAGGAGACACCAAAGAGATCGGCGAATAGCTGAGCGTCAATGTCAAAATTTATGTGCACATTACGTATGCGTACGTAGAGACACTCAGCTTCCTCGCTAAAGGAGTTGACTAGGGCCAACATTTCACCTGCAGTAGCATCAAGGATTATGGCCAAGAAAAGGTCCATCAGTCTAGCTTCCTGAATGTTATTGGTTACTACAATTGGGGCCGCTCTATGGCCGAGCCAACGTTGTGCCTCCTTTATGTCACCATAACGGAAGAAGAGACTGCTGGCATCGCAACCTGAAGCCATGATCGTAATCTCCTGTGATTCCATGACTATTAACATGAAACCAAAGTTAAACCAAGATAATTTCACATCATCATCACATAGTGACAAACATTGATACAATTCATCATTTCGACAAAGCTTACTAGGCCTGAAAGGTAAAGGAAATGGAGGGACTTTTCTTTGAACATTGGCAGTAGTAAGGGGAGTATCCAAAGTCCACTACCTATCCAGCCATCCGAGTTTCTTGCACCTAGAAAAGAAGTCAGCATAATGGGTAAGGTATTCTGGGATCTCGAAAGCCAGATGTTCCATGACGGCAGCCCGCACGTTGCTGATAGAGGTAAACTCCCTTATAGCACTCTCGGCCAACGACAATGTATCATTATTGCCCATAAGACCGCTTTCATTGATAAAAAACCTACACCAGAAACACAAACAACTCTTTACACTCAATACACATCTAAACAATAGCTAGCATTACAATACCGCGAAGTGAAGTAAAACTTACCCACCTGCGTAATGCACAATACCAGGTGGATTCTAGAAATAAGTTGTGGGATGACGGGCCACGAATAGAGTATTATAGGCATGATAACAATTAAACCTGGGCATTTCCTAGATCTAGTTTAAACACCTTAATCCTTTGACATTCTGTTCGCGGTTTTGCACCTGCACAGTTTCAATCGCACCGTCTGACAAAAACGCTAAAACACTCTGCGTTGAACCAACAAATAACATCTCTAAAATAGCTGCAGCTTCATTGCCTAGTAGATGCAACTAGACAATTACACTATAGTTGTGAAGTAAAAATTGAGAAAACCCCTGCACGCCTTTTCGGAACCACGCCACCTCCTCCTTTAGAAGAGCGTGAGGAGGAGGAACATTGGTCGCGGGGGCATAAACGTAGCACAGAACGCCCACGATGTACAAAATGATTAAGAAGGGATTTAGCATAATACTGTAAGATACAAATGCATTACTATTAGATAGAAGCTAGACATCAATATTAGCTATGCCACACTAGGGTTCACACAATTTCTAGAAAATTACAGCATATACTGGAGGTGCATAGCCAAAATCGCCTAAACCCTTGTAACAGCTCAAGGTCTATCTCTGACGACGGCGATGAAAGCAAATACTACGTATTACTCTGATGCAATATATAATTATTATAGAAACTTTGATTACATTACATCTACACGCTATACATTATCTTTACACAACGCTATCTCGTATCATCTAAGCCTTCATAACAATAGTTTAGTTCGTGCAGATAGACGTTAACGCCATGATACAACATTAGAACCCAAAATAGACAAACCACGAAGCTGCAACAAACATGACAATAGCGTAAAAACAAAAAAAAGGGGTGAACAATGACTTACCGATTAAGCAGGGTAGCGTCCAAAGCTTCTACTCTGGCTTGTGAAACCTGCTGCACACTCTCCTGCATCTCATCTATCCTGGCCAACTTAGCATTCTTGCCTTTAACTGTGGGTGCCATTATTGCAAAGGTCAAAATTGAATAAAATCCTCATAAAATCATCTGCTCACGCCTTGCTCACGCTCTCTTCTCGCTATAACCAGGTCCAAATTAGCAAAATCGGTAACCTGTTTTGAGTATGAACCACTGGTTTATAAACAAAATGCTCAAAACCAACTGATTGTTTCTACCTGATTAACACGGAACTTTCCCGAAACACAGGTGTTAGTATGACATAAAATGCAAAGATCTGGGCATTAATGCTGTAGATATTGTGCGAGTTATGGTCCGAAATGACCCTAAACTAATGCATAGCTTATCACCTCGTAATTCGGCCCGCATTAATTACGGTTAGCACGAAATTCAAAATTCAACCATTTCGGCACGTTAGACACACCACTTTACACTTTTCATCTCATTTCATACACTAGCATCTAGGCAGCTTAGCTTGACATTTCTTTTTACAAATTATGCATATTTGTAACGGTCCACTAAGACCTTAAACTGGAAATTTCTCTAACATGCAACTCTGATGCATAGAAAAACAAATTATCATCATTCAACAAATTGACAGTAAAGCAATATAACAACTTCCACTTTTTTTGGCATTTTTTTGCAGGGAAATCCACTCACAAATGGACGCAGCTTCATCCATACCCTTAGCCTTAATAGGATCATATGGGAAGATCATTAGACAGTGCGATCACACGCTAGTAGAAATAGACCATGTCCCTTATGATGCAACCATAGCAACATTGGAAACATCCCCAGACTGGCCAGAACATCTGACCCGAACACTCGACTTAGAGGCTGGTGATGTAACTGAGGACCCTCTCAGTGAGGTCCCTGTGGTTACGCACAAGGGTGAAAATAAAATTCTTAGGGTTAGTTCTCTCCTAGATCAACAGACGGAGAGTGATATAGCCCAAGTGTTCCAAAACAACGTTGCTATATTCGCATGGTCATATGAAGACATGCCGGGTTTAAACTTGAGATTAATACACCACAGCATAATCTTAGACTCGTGCGTCAAACCAATTAGATAGAAGGCACGAAAGATTAAGCCGAAAATTATGCTAGTGGTGCGTAATGAAATCACCAATCTGTACCAGGCTAGTTTCATTCGCATAGTAGATTACTCAAATTGGGTGTCCAACATTGCAGTTGTCTCTAAGAAAATGGGAGGCATATGCATCTGCATAGACTTTCGAGATCTGAATAGAGCTACGATTAAGGATAACTTCCCCTTACCAAGTATTGACCAACTGATCGACACAACCACTGGTCATGCACTCCTATCCTTTATGGATGGGTTTTCAGGCTATAATCAAATTCATATTAACCTAGAGCACCAATTGACCACAACATTCATGATGCCCTGGGGGACCTTCTGTTACACCATGATGCCTTTTGGGTTAAAAAATGTCAGAGCAATGTATCAACGAGCCATGACATATATCTTTAGCGATTATCTCTTAGGGAGATTGAATGACTACGTAGATGACATAGCTATCAAGTTTATAAAGTCAGAAGATCACTCAGAGGACCTGGAGTTAGTCCTTAAACGATGTCTCAAACATGACTTACAGCTTAACCCAAAGAAATGCGTGTTCAGAGTCAAAACTGGACACATGTTGGGGTTTGTGTATCAGAGACTGGCATCCAAGTCAACCCCGACAAGGTTAAGGCCATTGTTGATTTAAAGCCACCAAAAAATCTCAAAGAAGTACGTGGGTTACAAGGAAAACTACAGTTTATCAGGCGATTCATTTCGAAATTAACAGATAAATTACACCCTATGCAACACCTTTTGAAGAAGGGTGTTAACTTTGAATGGACCGATGATTGCCAGTGTGCATTTGAAAATTTAAAAGAAGAGCTAAAACACCTACCAACAGTCTTCCTACCACAAAGGGATCAACCTTTCTACATTTATCTAGCTAACTCTGACGTATCTATAGCCGTGCTACTTTGCCAAAAAAGGAACGATGTGTTAGAAGTCCCTATCTATTTACCTCAGTCATGCTCTATTTACATATGAAACAAAGTACAACAAAGTAGAGCGTAGCTGTCTGGCATTAGTTTTCGCACTGAAGAAATGTAGACATTATCTTTTCCGTAGTAAGGTCAACATAATCTATAAAAATAAGGTTCTGTGGGCTATCTCCAACAATTTGTATGAAAGTAGTAGGATTGCTTGTTGGAAAGCTATCATAGCTAAGTTTGACTTACATTATGTTGGCCAGTCATCCACCAAAGATCAGGTCATAGCCGACCAGTTAGCAACGTCGCCGATTAACAATCAAGCTACAATAGAGTCGGAGTTTCCAGATGAACATGTACATAGTTTAAGCTCTATATCAACAGGCCTTGAAGTGACGTTATATTTTGACAGAGCTTCAACTACCAGAGACGACAGTGCCACCGCTGTTATTACGCTTTCCCCTGAGGATGTCTGTTCATTGGCTTATCACCTGACCTTTTCTTGTATAAACAACGTGGCAGAGTATGAGGGGCTCCTCAGAGGATTGTTAACAGTGAAAGAACTCAACGTTCAACACCTGGCAATTTGAGGCGATTTTTTATTGGTAATCAATCAAATCACAGGAGTCTATGCCTACAAGGCCATGCACCTACAACCTAACCATGATATGGCTAAAGATCTCCTGAAACAATTCCTGACAACCGATGCCCAACACGTACCATGCAACGAAAATGCTGTTCTCGATGCACTGGCAACACTAGCGCTAAATGTGTCACCACACTTGTTTGCCACCTGGCTCGCTTTAATGGTAGAATGTATAGAGCCTGTCATTCAAACAACGTAGATTTCTTCATTAAGTGTAGGGGGAACGTCAGAATGGTATGACAACATTAAAACTTACCTTCTACATGGCGAACCACTGCACGAGTTAACACATGCGCAAAAAGATGCAGTGCGCAAGCGTGCCAGGAAATACATCATTCTTGGAGATAGTACTCTCTGTAGACGTTCCTTCGATGGGATATTGCTTACCTGCGTTAACAGTGATCAAGCACGGTGAATAGTTAATGAAGTCCACAAAGGGCTGTGCAGAGGACACATAGCCCCGCGGGCAATGACTGCTAAAATTAGACACTTAGGGTACTATTGGCTGTACATGGAAAAAGACTACCTTACCAAGGTTAAGACGTGTGACACGTGCCAGTGTTACGCAAATCTAATACACATGTCACCAACCGAGCTACACACTACTCAAATTACTTGGAGATTCCAACAATGGGGACTGGACATCATAGGTCCCATCGCACCTAAATCTTCTGCAGGTCATAGCTTCATTATCACCACCACTGAGTATTTTACAAAGTGGGTAGAGGCTATCCCCCTACGAAATATTACATCTCAACAAGTTTGCCATTTCATCTTAGACAATATTGTAACCAGATTTGGCCTCCCTATGACTATTGTGACTAACAACGGACCACAATTTAGTAGCATAGAAACCAAATCTTTTTGCAATAATCTTGGTATTAAACAGTCTTTTTCTTCACCTTATTACTTGTAAGAAAATGGTCAGGTAGAGGCAACAAACAAGGTGATTATCAATTTACTCAAGAAGATGCTCAACAATAATAAGAAGCGGTGGCATGAAAAAATCCTCTATGTGCTATGGGCGTATCGTACGACGTGCAGAACAACTATAGACAGGATTCCCTATAGCCTAGTCTACGGATTTGAAGTAGTGTTGCCATTGGAATTACAGGTTCCCTCATTGCGGATGGTCCTATCTACAGTTATAAATGAGACTCAACAAAATGAGTCTAGAATTATGGATTTAGACTTAGTGGAGGAGAAATGCATCCAGACACTTGACACCATCGAAAAATATCAGGATAAACAGAGACAAAAGCATCAGCACAACTTACATCAACAACCGATAGAGAAAGGAGACTTAGTTCTCAAGGCCATTCATGAACCAGTAGGTAAGTTCTCTATAAACTGGAAAGGTCCTTTCCTGGTCATCAGCGTATACGGCAACAGAGCATTCAAGTTAGCAGACATCAATGGCAACGAGTTATCAAACCTAGTAAATCATCTATATTTGAAGCGATATTACATCTAAACATCAACTCAGCTCAAAATCAGGTAACAAATGTCTGCTACGACGTAAAATTAACAGGTTCCATTCTACCTAGATGTTAAACCGGGACCACGGTCTGCTGAGACTTAAAATTAGCAACGACGGTCAACCAGGACCTAAAACTAGAATCTGTCAACAAGCCATCCATGAAGCAAGCGAGTGTGATCATTCTTGTATAGCATCCCTACCAGATGGAGCGGGTAAGGCGTTGGAACAAACACAATGCTGCTACCCTGCTGACATTCTGCTGATTCCTCGGATATACTGAAAAGCATACTACTAACTCCTCAGAGATGTTGCTACAATAGCCACTTCGTAGTTGCAACTCCTAGGATCAATTTCACTGCTTGGGACCCTTAAGAAACTATGGCCACCCATGGTCTCAGTGGCCTCCATCCATTGCCGTCACCAAATTCTGACTTCGCAGATGCACCTAACATCTTGTTTGCACAGTTCTGCGAGCAAGATGAATCTAGTTGTCAATGGAAACTTCAAGAACCAAGACATCAACATTGACACCCTAATTGTTTGCTGTGGTCCCTCTTTCATGGTCTCCACCCACCTTTTCGCTTTGGATGACACTTGTTTCAACAGCCTCCCTCCTTAGCGATCAGGACATTTGTTTCTGGCTTTCAGCTCTATGTTGTGTGTTGCAGGTTACTTGTTACGACGGTGTTGATCGAGGATACTGACATTGGAAGGTGAGGTGTTATGGTGTTTTGAGGTGACTGCTCAGACTAGTCTGGTCACTTGGAAGTGCAAACCCCACCTCTCCCTCCATCGGATGTCTTACCTTGTTTTTACCCTTTCCTTATCCTTTCCTTATCCTTACAACTATCCCACCTTCTTCTCTACTTGTACAGAACGTGAGTATTAAGTTAATACATTTTCATTGTCATGCCCATAAACTGGTGTAACATAGTTCGCCTTGTGGCATGCAATCTGCAAAAAAAAAAAAAAAAAAAAAAAACCTGGGGTTCGGTAAAATGGATGAAAAAAATTCATCCAGGCCATGCAGGCGTAACAGAAATCACACTTGAAAACCCTTTATATACAGTATGACGATGTAACCTTTCATAAACACATTAACGAAAGGACGTAATGACTTGTTCGGGGAAGCTTCATGATCATGTATTTGAGTCTTCCCCGAACCTACCATCTCTAACCCCTATAAGATCCCTTCTATACTCTGTTTCCTTCCATCCTCGCACTTCTAAGTTTGACAGAACAACATTTGAGCAGTCTCTGACAGATGCTGTTGATGCTTTTGCCTTTCTGGTGTTTCGTATTCTTTGTCGATGTCTTCCGGGCAAGCCCTCTAAACGTCAACAAAGAGGGGCCATTGAAACACCGTGAAAATTTTGAGGCCTCGACAATTTTGCCACACTGCATGGCACAGCACAAGCAAATTCTAGAAGACGGAGCAAAGCGATGGATGCACGGCGGCAAAACTTCCAACCTTGCAAGTTATTTGTTTCGAAAATCTTAACTTTTGGAAAATTACGCTGTATTACGCTACATAGCGTAACATCTCATTATGCAGCATAATATCAAGGACAGTTCACTGCAGTATCAAGGATGACAAACATGCAAGACTTCGACAGCCCAGTAAAAATCTCAAAGCCTAAGCAACGATCTGGAGCATGACGCATGTTTCAGCGAGTTTTCTTTCCTGGTTAAGGGGCTCATTACGTTGCTTTACACAGTGCAGCATAGTAAGATAGAGATAGAGAAAGCGTGGCAACAACACTTTAACTTTTGCAGTTTCGTTATTTTACGGTAAATTATGCAACGATGTGTAATTTAGTGTAATGCAGCATAATTCAAGTGGTGTCAAGCACAATTTAGACATCAATAATTCATACGTCACAATACGCTCTTTAGCGTATTACAACGTAATCAAAGGACAGTTTGTTGTCAAAGCCCACACGAGGGTAGTTTACGACGCGTTACGCAGCATAGCGTCGTAAGCTTCAACGATAAGACATTAAGTCAACGGCATTTTACGAGTTCAGGACACGTGTCACTTAAATCACGTTTTTCTCCTGATCTTAACCTTATAAATGCTTCAGTTGACAAAGATCAAAGGGATGAAAAATTTTTCTCTTTGAAGATTGGCAAGAGAGCAAAAAAAAAAAGAGGATCAGCGACCGTGAGAAAATCGGAGGTGATTGGCGAGAGCTTTGGATCAGAAAAAATTGGCTATCTGATATTCCTCGGGATCCAACTTCCTTGTGTCCAGATTGGCTAGAATAAGGTAGATTGACCCCTCATCTGTTTCATCTTTGGATAACTTTCTTGCTGTTGGCATGTGCTTCGTCCAAACCGAAGCTCGCCTGTAATCATTGTATCAATTGTATTCATAAATTAAATCCCAGATCTTGTAATTGTATTCTCTTCACATCTTGTAATCATGTTTGAATCGTTTACATTATTTTTTTTAATTATTTTCGAAATCATCAACATTGCATTTCCATTTTGCCACCAAATTATTACAAAAGAAAAAATTTTTACTGGTTAAGTAAGTCCCTGTCTGATCGACAAGATCGTTCAGGGCACCTCAGATTCGTTTTTCTCTAGCATAGCCCTCACACGGATCCAGGGTTAAAACTGTGTACATGGATTTTCATTCATTTTTTCCAACGATCGATGTTTTCTATCATTACAGCTATGTAGAGAGATCTCCACTTGCCCATTGTCCTAATAGACCTCATGGCAAGCTTACGAGATACTTAAGCTTAGAACCAATAGACTTGGAACCTTCCACTCATGATACCAACATAGCGGCCTTGGAAACATCTCTAGACTATCCTGAACACCTGGTCTAGGCCTTAGACCTAGAGGTTGGCGATGTAAGCAAGGACCCCCTTATTGAAATCCCTATAACTACTTCTAGAGGTGAGGCAAAAACGTTAAAAATTAGCTCCCTACTAGAGCCACAGATGCAACAAAACATCTCAAAGATCCTTAATGACAATGTCAAAGTGTTTGCATGGTCATATGAAGACATGCTGGGCTTGGACCTATGACTCATACAACATAATATTATCCTAGATCCACGTGTCAAGGCCGTTAAACAAAAAGCTTGCAAAGTCAAACTAGAGATTACCTTGGCTGTACGTGATGAAATTACCAAGCTTTATTAGGCTGGTTTCATCTGGGTAATCAATTACTCGGATTGGGTATTAAACATTATAGTCATACCCAAGAAAACTAGGTGTATACAAATTTGTATAGAATTCCAAGATTTAAATAGGGTGATAATTAAGGACAACTTCCCATTGCCTAGTATCGATCAACTTATTGATACTATGGTTGGACATGCCTTACTGTCCTTCATGGATGGGTTCTTAGGCTATATCCAGATCCATAAAAACCTAGAGCATTAATTGGGAACTACCTTTATGACTCATTGGGGAACTTTTTGTTGCACAATGATGCCCTTTGGGCTAAAAAATGCTGGAGCAACGTATCAATGAGCAATGACAAATCTTTAGCGATTATCTCTTGGATAGATTAAACGACTACATTGAAGACATAGCAATTAAGTTTAAGGAAGCTACTGATCATCCCAACAATCTAAACATAGTCCTTCAACATTTCATAGGCATGACCTGTGCCTCAACCCTAGAAAATGTATTTTTGGAGTTAAAATCGGGTGCATGCTAGGCTTTGTAGTGTCGGAAATGAGGATATGAGTGGACCCCGATAAAGTTAGCGTCATTGTAAACTTAGAACTGCCTACAAATATTAAAGAGTTGTGTGGGTTAAAAGGTAGAGTGCAGTTTATAAGAAGGTTCATTGCAAGGTTGACGGACAAACTACACCCGATGCAACACTTTCTTAAGAAGGGAGTCAACTTCGAATGGATAGATCAATGTCAAAAAGCCTTTGATAACCTAAAGAAAGAGCTTTTGCACCTTCCCACTATTTACCCTCCATAGAGGGATCGGCCTTTCTACATCTATCTTGCCACCTTAGACACATCTATTGCTGCACTGCTATGTCTAAAAGAGAGATGACAAGTCTAAAATCCCAGTCATGCATTAATAGCTCACGAAGCAAAGTACAACGAGGTAGAGAAAAATTGTCTTACCCTAGTGTTCAAATTTAAAAAGTGGAGACATTACCTATTTCATAGTAAATTCAACATTATATGCAAAAGCAACATACTTCGGGCCATTACAACCAACTTATATGAGAATAGTAGCTCGATGGAAAGCCATAAGTGCGGAGTTCGATCTATATTATGTGGCACAATCATCCACAAAGGGTTAAGCAATAGCTACACAGCTTATGACTTCACCCATTGATGACCAAGCAATAATAGAACCCGAGTTCCTAGATGAGCATGTCAATAGCATAAGCCTTGTACCATCAAATTTTGGGGCAAGTCTACAGTTTGACGGTGCTTGAACTACATGAGGTGGTAGCGTTGCCGTTGTTCTTACATTTTCCTCTAGGGAAATTTGACCCTTCACGTATCATTTTACATTATTTTGCATAAACAATGTAGCTGAGTACAAAGGGCTCCTTAGGGGCCTTCTAATAGCTTAAGTGTTGAGGATCCAACACTTAGCAATTTGAGGCAACTCAAAACTAGTTATCAACCAGATCATTGAAGTTTATGCTTGCAAGGCTCCACATTTGCAACCTTATTATGATTTAGCCAAGAGTCTACTAAAGCAATTTGCAACTTTAGACATCCAACATGTGTCCCATAATTAAAATACTGTAGTTGATGTGCTAGCCATGTTAGCCTTAAATGTCTCATCACACATGTTAGCTACTTTGCCTGCCTCAATAGTAGAATGCACTGATCCTATCACTCACACCCCATACATTGCGTTTGTAGGCCTAGCTCACATCCAAGAATGGTATGACAACATTAAAGCATACCTCCAACATGGTGAACCCCTGCAAGACTTGACATCTACCCAAAAGGATGTGCTACGTAAGCGAGCATGGAAATATGTCCTCGTAGGAGACAAGACTCTATGAAAATGCTCTTATGATAGGATATTGCTAGCTTGTGTTAGTAGAGATGAAGCACAAACAATTGTGGACCAAATCCATGAGGGATTATGTGGGGGACACATAGCCCCCAGGGCTATGGCAGCAAAAATTAGATGTGCAGGCTACTACTAGCTATGCATGGAACATGATTATGTTGCCAAGGTTAGAACATGCAATGTGTTTCAATGCCATGGGAACCTTATACACATGTCGCCTACTGAATTGCATACTACATAGATTACATGACCTTTTTAATGTTGGGGACTAGACATCACAGGACCCATTATACCTAAGTCTTCTACAAGGTATAGTTTCATTATTACCACAACTAAATACTTTACAAAATTGGGTAGAAGTTATTACCCTCAGAAAGACCATGTCTCAACAGGTTTTCCACTTCATTTTAGATAACATAGTGACACGGTTTGGCCTTCCTATAACTATTGTTACTGACAATAGGCCATAATTCAGTAGCATGGAAACCAAATCTTTTTGCAAAAAGCTTGGTATCCAACATTCGTTTTCATCATCATATTACCCCTAAGCGAACAATCAAGTAGAGGCTACTAACAAAGTCATCATCAACCATCTTAAAAAGATGCTCAATGGCAGCAAGAAGCGATGGAATGAGTAAATCCTCTACGTGTTGTGGGCTTACCATACAATATGTAGAACAACCACAAGTAAGACTCAATACAGTCTTGTCTATAGGTCTGAAGCAGTGTTACCTCTTGAATTGCAGGTTTCATCACTTCAAATGATCCTCTCAAACATCATGGATGAGGCTCAAAATAATGAGTCAAGAATCATTGATCTTGACTCTGTAGAGGAGGAGCATGCCCAAACACTTGGCCGCATCAAATGGTACCAAGACAAGCAAAGGAAAAAAAAATTACTTCAACTTACATCAATGACTGATAAAAAAGGGGGACTTAGTTCTCAAGGCCATTCGTGAACCCATGAACAAATTCTTAGCCAACGAGGAAGGCCCTTTCATAGTCACAAAAGCCTATGAAAATGGGACATTCAAGTTGGTTGACGTAGATGGCAACGAGTTCGCAAATCCTGTCAACCACTTGTACCTGAAGCCATACTATGTTTAACATAAAGGATCATATTGAATGTGAAGCAAGGTAAGTGCTAATGTCTGCTACAACATAAAGCTAGCATAGGATATTTGCTATGATGTAAAACTGGCACAGATAGTCTACTATGACTATAAAATTTTATAGCTCATTTGCTACGACGTAAAACTGGCATAGAACATCCACTATGACATTAAACTAGCACAACATGTCTTTGGGCCATGACATAAAACTAACACCCACAACATGGTCTGCTACGACCTTAAACTCACCATCCACCATCTGCTACAATGTTAAACTAGCACATCAGTTTTTTGGAACCTTAAACTAACACATCCCATGGTCTACCAAGATCTTAAATTGGGTTCAAAGTGCAACACCTCTTGTTTCACACATGTGATCCTATGAACAAGTGAGCATGCACATCAAGCTTCTGAGACAACATGGGGTGGGATGTGGCAATTCCAAAATGAAGTTCATGTCATCAAGGAAAAATCCTCTAGAACACATGCTACATCATTGCCCCTCGCATCTTGTTGATCTTCCAGAAATATCATTTGACATCTTGCTGACCTTTCGAAGCTACCACTACCATAGCCAATTATCTTGGTTGTAGCTCCCATCATCAGCATTTGTTGTTGGAGTCCCAACACTATTTTGGCCTAGCCACAAGGTTGCCATCCTCCAGCCCTTGCCATCATTCAAGTTCAAAAAGGAATTCAACTACTAAGCTTCCTACCTTATAGCTAGATTGCATGATGCTTACCTTTGGCGGGGATTCCTGAGCACTTGCATCATCATTGCTCCTAGCCTCTTCAGTGCCCATTTTCGGTGGGGCCATTTAAAATTTCTAGCATGCCACTGCCAAAACCTGCATGGGCCTTCCTTCTTTGGACATTGCCCACGTTAGACACCACACTTGCCACCTTGGCAATGTCATGGGCAAGCAGGACTTTGCCTTCACTTCACTTGATGGTTGTTTTTTCTAGTTTTTTCTCTATTGTGTTTGTAGGATAAAAGCCAAGATGGCATCATTCAGAGATGCATTTCACCATGAGAGAAAGATACTACATTGTTTCGAAGTGGCCGCTCTGATTAACTTAGATATTTAAGAGTGCATATCCTACTCTCCCTTCATCCTACTTATTCTCCATTCCCTATATCCAAAAATTCCCATATCCTCTATGCAAGATTCCTTGATGCACATAAAACCCTTTCACATGTGCAATCACCAAGTCCATGATGGATGTAACAAAACTCTTTCCATGGAGAGCCTCTATAGGTAGGTCAAAGCTCCACATGGATGTAACACAACTCATCTTCGGGAGGAAACACCTATCCTACGGTGACAACAAGGTTGTCTTCAAGTGAACGTGGGTGTGCAGCAAAAAGAAAAAAGAGAGAGACAAGTACCTAAAATAAATGGCACCACAACTACTTTGCAATTGTTCTAGCCATAAATCAACCATCTCTAAGCACTTCAGTGAGAGGTCAAAGGCCAAAGAAAAAGACACCCATGCATGCTGATTCTCTCATAAGCATTCTGACAAGGGATCACACTATGATAATAGTTTTTCATGGCATGGCATTCTACATTTACCTCTTTCCTTGATCCTGTTTCCTCAAATCCAGGTTTTTCCCCCTATCTGACATCACTCTCCAAGTACTCTTAAACATAGCAAAACATCATCCAAGTGATCATTGAGGAGTGATGTTGGTGTCTTATTCTTCATGGTGTTTCATATTCTTTATCAGCATCTCTCAGGTAGATCCTCCAGACATCAACAAAGAGGGATCATTGAAATACCATCAATTTTGGGACTCTGATGATTTAGCACAGTCCCAACTTTGGGCAAAGATCTTTGCAAGCATGGTGTCACATCAGACCATGCAGAAAACATGGCACCCCAGAAGTCCTAATGCTTGCATAGTTGCTTCTAAGCCTACTTTCCACCCTCTATAGCACAATCAATGTAGCACCTAGCCAAGATGCCAGTTTGCATAAAAGAGGCACTAGGGGTAGACCGTATAGTCTAGCAAATTTTCTATCTCTCGGGCTGACAGGCTTGCTACACCCTCTAGCTTGCCCAGCTTGATACATAACTTAGCTGATGGTCTATCGAGGGACCATGCTAGGAGTTTCCAAAAATGTTCAGGATGGACTAAATAGTTCAGCAAGTTTTCTAACTGCGAGACCTACTATGCTACACTACACTGCACATCGTAGCAGACTAGGTGAAGACTGATTAGGCATCAAATATGCAGTTGACAGTGGCTTAGCCCTCTAGGGTACTTGCTCCCCTTCATCCTTGAAGCATGATCTACAAGACGTAGGAGAATGTGGCAAACTTTGTCAGAAATCACCTTCATTTGAGTGCTGCATTGTGCTACGCTACACAGCATAGCACAACATAGCAAGGTGCTACTATGACATTGCTTCCACTCGGGCTATTTTGACAAAGGAAACATAATTGCCCATGCTTCAATCATCAAACATGCCTACTATACTACCATGCTAGGACATGACTAACATCCCATGACAAAATGTTTGCAAAGTGACTCAGAATTTAGGCCAAACTGGGTGCTACGCTATGCTATGCTACGTAGCGTAGCAGGGTCAGAACACACGAAGGTCCTCCGACAAGTGGTTCTAGCAAAAGAATTGCACTTGGCCATGCATTGAACTCCAAGACAACCTATCCCACTTCACCCTTGAGGTCAAAGCAAAGTTTCTTGACAAAGCATTGCAAATTGAGCAAATATTCATGTCACACTGGCTACTACACTGTGCTACACTGCATAGTGAGGACACAAAACTCAAAAGTGTCCCAAGGATGAACTTAGTAGGTCTTAGGACCTTTTGGCATGGAAAGCAAGGTTTCTAATCACTAAATTTGCTTGTCTAACTAGGCTTCGAAGGGATATCTTTGGTTTTTGGGCTAGATTTCTCTCAAGATTGGCGGCTACGCTACATAGCATAGCACAACGTAGCATGCAGGTGTTTACACTATGTCGATATGCTGGGCAATGTAGGTAGTGTAACACTCGCGTGCAAGCCCCAAGACATCTCCTGTTAGCTCTAGAATTTGTTGACAATGGTCATTTCTACTCTGGCATCTCTTCAATAGACAACATCAGTAGTTTGCTTTGTTTTGCACCCCTTGTTAATTCCTAAAGTTATCCCTATGCTTGACCCTACTCGCAAGAGTAGGGAAGATGTAGTCCCAGAGCACAGGCTCCACTTTGCATTCATTATTGGCATTCTTTGTAAAAACATGGTAGTTCCTTCGATTTTGGCACATGTAGTTTGAACGGTATGGTCACGGCTTAGTGAGTTTCACTTCCAGTGCAACATTGCAATGTAGCATGCTAGCATAACATTGTAGTGTAGCACTACACGGTAGTATGGCACAGTCATGTTTGCACCATGTAGGACCCAGGACACGTGGCATTCAAACCACATCTCTCTCCCACTTTTGGCTCTATAAATACCCCAGTGAACAATGTTCAAAGGACTGGCTTAAGGCATTTTTTGGCTTTTGGACTTGGCTTTCTTGCGATTGGCATTTTGGAATTTGGCTTCCTACTGATTGGCTTTGGCAAAGAGGTTAAGCAAAAGGCTAATGAATAGTAAACCCATGTAGCAACACTCTCTTAGCCCAGCAAGCACTAGCTCTTGGCACCCCATTGGCAGTAGTCCAAGACTTGTGACGATATCATTCCATTGTAAGCTGTACTTGTTCACACTGTACATCAGTTGTACACTTTCTCTAGCCAAACAAGGATCAAATCCCCTAATTTTGGGGTGGTGCATTTTCTCACTCAAGCTCATTTCATATCATTTCACTATTTTGCTCAGTTACATATTTTTCTACGCTTTTACCATTCTGTGGGTTATAGCTTTTTGCACCTTGATCTCCACATATAAAAGCTCAAAAATCTTGTTTACAAAAGATTATTGTACATTGACTAAGTTCCTGTTTGATCGACTAGACTATTTAGGGCACCCTGCTTCCATTTTTTCTCTAGCATGACCCTTGCATGGATTCGGGGTTAGGTTGTATGCCCGGTAACCTCTCGGTGTTCCAGCAACTGATGTTTTTGGCCACTATAGCATCTGGGTGTTGCAGGATTGCATCCAAATATCCAAACCATGGATTTTCCAAGTGTTTTGCACCACCCAATCCCAAGAACCCCCATAAGCTATTGGGAAATCTCTTTCAATAATGATGAAGGATTGGGTGGGACGACCCTTTTGTGCACTAGATAACATTGGAGAGGCACCTTCCACTAACACAAGCAATATGCTAAGGGGGGTGCATCTCATTGCTGAAATAGTGAAATCTAGGTTGCAATGCAAAAAGTCTCATCCCATGGAAAAGCTTGCATGCACTAGTGAAGAGAGAGGCATAAAGTTCTAGATTAAGATCCGTAAAGTGTAGCCTACATCTATTGGTAAGTAAGCTTAATTTTCTCATTAGTTACCTCTCCCCCATTTGTGTTAGACTAGCATGCTGACTTTTGATATGTTTAATAGTAGTAGAAGAAGAAACTTTGGCCCCCAAGGTAGGGACCCCTGTTATAGAAGAAGAGGAGCCCTTGGTTGTAGAGGAGGAGGAGGTCCCTACCGTAGAGGAAGAGGCCCTTGCCACCGATTATCTTTTTGTAGAGTGTGCCATAGCACCTGAGGGGCATATGATGGTCAAAGATGCCACTACATTGTTGAGTTAGCTAGAGGGGGAAGGACTACATTTTGATGCCAATGGGTTTGACAATTTGCTTGATAGTATGCCGATGGGCAATCCCCCTGCTCTCACCCATAAGGGTTTGCTAGGTAGTAGCTTTGTACTGTCATTTGTTTTACTTTTTAGTTTTATTTTTTCCTTCTTTGCCATGCTAACATGCTTTGTTGTGCAGTGAATGCTACTACTAATGTCCTTGATTCTTCTTCTTCGATCTAGCTCCAACCATGGACCAAGACCCTTGATAAGTTTGTCTTCATGGAGGGGGTAGTTGATGATATGATCGACCACCTAAGGCATATTGATCCTGAGATAGGTATGTTTGAATTACAAATTTAGGCTCTAAGTTATTGCATTTTTAGCCATCATCTCATGATTAGTGCCTCCTTATGTATGATTAACAACTTCTCATCTTAAGTGGGATCCTAGGTAGGTAGTTGAAGTTGACACTATGCCTGAGTTTCCCCTAAAGGTAATCAAGGTGCCTGATAATGTATACAAGGAGGCAAGTAAGTATGAATTGTACTTGGAACAGTCTTTGTGGGAGTGTAGGTGTGTTAATGAAGACCTTTGGAAGAGGGTGCAAAAACTTGAAAAGGAGAAGGCTAGCCAAGAAGTTGAGTTGGAGGATTTATAGTCATTAAATGAATTTCTAATGGCTCGTGATACCTCTGATGGTAGCTGGTGTATATCTATAATTGATTATGCAAGATACTGGTCAACCGTATGGGGTAAGAATGAGGCCACCCGTGAGATCATTGAGCAATGCTTGCAAATGGACATATTGGCCTAGAAACATCAGGACTGAAAGGACTACAATGCCAAAGTGTATGAATGGGGGCAAGCATAGAAAAACCATAAACACATGTATAAAGTGGAATGTGCTTCCTACTATCAGAAGTATTGAGATGCTTCTGTTGAATTGCATTCTCATAAGTTATTTCACGATGTGATCGGTGTTGCTAAGGCCTATGGAAAATTTATGCAATAGGTAGTGGTTAGTGAGTCTCCCGAAAGAGAGATGACCTTACCTTTTAGGCAGACCACTATTACCACCTTTCCTCTAGGGCCACCTAGATTGATGGCTATGGAGAAGGGGAAAGTTGCGGCAAGCATTGATTTGGGAAAAGAAGATTGGCCTAGCTTACTTGAGGAGGAGATTCTACGATGTTTAGTAGCTGGCATGGACAAGATACCCCCTAAGATGGATGTGGGCCCATCTCAGGTTAGCCACTCTTTCTTGTATTGTAGTTTGTTTCTTGAGAACTTTATTGTAATTTGATTCATTATTTTGTTTTTGTTTTTGTGTAGGATCCAAATGAAGATGCAAGACCTAGTGGAGCAAGAGACGAAGATGCTTGCGAAGACTTGTAGTGTGATGGCAAAGAAATTTTATTTTTTTATTTTTCCATTTTATATTTTTTAACCCTTATTGTATGGACTCAAATTTAATGAAGAGTAAAAAGTGAAACATTTATTTCATTTCTTTGGGTTAATATTTTATTAATATGCTTGGGCCCCTTGTGGGTGCCTTGTTCTAGTTTAAGGCCACTTTAGGCCATGAAATAGTTTATGGCCATTTTGGGCCATTGCAATGTAATTTCTGTGGGTTGGTTGCCAATTTTAGGCCTTAGTGGATTGTGGTGATAGTTTAAGGCCATTCTGGGCTGTGGCAGTAGTTTAAGACCATTTCAGGCCATGGCAATAGTTTAAGGCCATTTCAGGCTATTGCTAAGATAATTAATGCAAATGATGGTTATGATGCAAACAGTGGACATAATGCAAATAGTAAACATAATGCAAAATCAAGACTAAAGAAACAAGAGTATTAAGCCCAAGCATTCTTGAAAGTGAATTAGTGATAAACTCTAATTACACAATTGTTTCCTAACCCATTGTGGGCTAGGTAGAGCATATGGTCGGGAAGATTTGTGATGATATTCCTCTATGTTGTTGTCTGCTATTTGGAAAGGTAGTTCAGCCCAAGTGGTTTCTTGGTCTAAGTTGGCAGCTTTGGGCGGTTCTTCTGTTGAACATGGGGGTTCATTGTGGATGGGTGGTGCATTTTTAGAGATTTCTATCTCTGACCCTTATTCTATGTCTATATTATTTATAGCTTGGGGGGCTATTTTATCATCAAAGATCACCACCTCTCCACCCACATAGGGTAGGTGGATTTCTTGGTGTATGAGCAAGGAGACAACTCTTAATTGGGCTAACCATGATCTCCCTAAGATCAGGTTAAACACAGGCATCTCCTCCACCACAATGAATTTTGCGTTGGTAGAAAAATTGATTCCCCATCACAAAGTTGATGTTAATAGTGCCTTTGACTATAACATGTGCTCCATTAAATAATTTTAGATAGGAATTTACTGTGGGCTTGATTTGATCTACCAGGCCCAACTTGTCAACAATGGAAAACGAGATCACATTAGTGACAGCCCCATCATCAACGTGTACTCTGCAAATTTTGTATTAATCCACCCGAAATGTGATAAACATGGGGGTGGTAGTTACTTGGCCCTTTTTAGGATCATTCTTGATGGCCTTGTCTTGAAATGTTAATTGGGTTGGTCGTGGTTCTCCAGCCATTGGGGGAAGCATAACAGCATGTATGGCTTTCTCTTCAGTTGGCATGTTTTCATTGATAGGAATGGATCCCAACATATGAACCAAGGCCTCAAGATGTGTCGTAGAGGTCATCACTAGGTCATATAAGCTTAATGTTGTATTATTTTACTTTAAGGCTTGTTTAACTTGTGAAAGCGCATCTAGGAAATCTTGCGCATGGTCTGGCTATTTTCTCATCTTTACTTCTTCCATGTGTCATAAAAGGCGAATCTCCTTAGGAGGAGTGGATTTTGATTGAATGGCAAGTTTTGTTAGCTTGGAGGGTGGTGGTTGTGTGCTACTCGTAGTCTTTGATGATGAAGTCATGGACATAGCCAACAAAGGGGTGGGCTTAGGGGGGCCCAATGTAGTGCACTCTCTAGCCAACTTATCTACCAGATGCTCTTCATGTTTTCTTGGATGGGAATGTTGTGATGTAGTTCCTATCGTTGGACCTTGGGTTGCAAAGGGAGTGTATGCTTGGGCACCTTGATAACAAAAGGTCCTTGAGTTGTTGTAGTGGCAGGTGGCATAGTCTTAAGCACAAAAGTTGTGATAGATGTCTGAGGAGGGACTTTAATGATAAATGGGATTTTTAACTTGGTTATTGTTGATGCTTCAAGGTTCTGCGAAGGTACACAAACCAGAAATGGCTCACGTTTTGACTCTGTGTTATCATCAATGCCAATGGCATTGAAAGTGTAACCCACATTGTTAGCATTCAAAGGGTTCTTGTAGATGTTCATGGACTGGTTTTCGGGTTGGACATGAATGCTCTAGTCAAGGACCAACTTACCTTGATTGATCATTCATTGAATATCATATTTTAGTGCCAAGAAATAGTCTGTGTCATGCCCATGCACTTTATGATAATCGCAGAAGTGCTCTAGTCTAAAGTTCTTAGGTATTGGTGGGTCATTAGGCGTGGCCACAGAGGGGTCATGAAGGACTTCATAGTACCTTTGATGTTGTTTGAGAGCTTCCTCTAACATCTATTTATGTTGAATGTGCCCAGCTCCTAGAAATTATTTTAGAAGCTTAGATGGCTTGATTGGTAAGGAAGTATACTTTGAACAATCCTTGCACTCAAAGTTTGGCCTTGTCAAAGTTTGGGTTGTAGTTGCTAAAGTTGAAGGTTGGCTAGTGCTACTAGGGCTAAGTTTTATGTTGGTTGTGGTAGGATTTTTAGATGTTTTATCCCTCTATTTACCCTTGTTTATTTCATGGGCTACAAAAACCATTGTGGTTGTCATGGATTTGCGTCTTTCCTTGTCCTTTTATATGTGTGTGTTTTTATATACTATATAGGATGGATCCCTACTAGCTTTCACTGCATCTTATATACTCTTGGTTTGAGCGAACGCCTGGCTAAGGGAATGCAGAGCAGAGTAGTATAGCTTGGATTTAATGAAATGATTTACCACAACTATGAAAATGGCCAGTAAGTGGGCCTTGGTGATCGGTTCATGAATTTCATTTAGGGTAGTGTTCCATCATTATATGAACCTCTACACAAATTCTTGCGACTCTTATTTAATGCTCATGAGTTAATTCAAAGTGACTTCTATCTTCAGGTTATACTTAAAGCGAGTCACAAACTAGCTTTATAGTTCTTCCAATGTTGAAATTGAAGTGCGGGGAAGCATGCAATACCAATCTAAGGCTTTACCCTTCAAAGACATGGCAAATACATGGATGATGGCATGAGGCCATGGTTGTAGTAGCAGGGATTTAGACCTGAATGTAACCAGGTGAGCATTCAGATCATCCTCTCTATTGTACTTTGTGAATTGGGGTAGTTATACCCTAGGAGGCAATGTTAGCATAGGAACAGTTGGACTAATTAGGTCATCTTGATAGAAGTCCATGACCTGGACTATTTCTGAGCTAGCAACTTTAAGCCATTTAATTTCATCAATAAGGGTTTGGATGAGTTGGAAAGCTTGGTGTAGACTTGGGGGTGTCATAGGGAGTTGCAGGGTTGCCAGAGAAGCCATCATTGATGGCACTATTGGGGTGATGGCTAGTCCCATGGGAGGTGCCATTGGGGCTACTTCAGAAAGTGGTGTCGCTTGGGTAGTCGACCACCTAGTGGGTGGTGCTTCTAGGGTAGCTACTGTTGGTGATGCCATAGGGTTGGTTAATTGCCTGGTTGGTGGGTCGGCCCATAGTCTTATGTTTGGTTGCACTACATGCGGAACTTGGTATGCTTAGGGTTGCACATAGTATGAAATTTAAGATAGTTGGGAAGTAGGGAAAGAAGTGGTTGCCATCCACCACACGGTTGAGACTGGGCCTACTACTGGTAGTGGGATGGGTGTAGATGAGGAGACAGAAGCAGAACTCACGTGTAGTTGTGACATAGGCATAGTGTGCACATATGGTAGTGAAGACGTCACTGATGTTGGGTGCAATACCAAGATAGACTAGGAAGAAAGGGTAATTGGGAACAAAGTTTAAGGGCCTATGTGTTGATATGTTGAGAACATTGCATGACCACCCAACATTGAAGAGAGTTTGGGCTATGGCAACATCATGGCAGTAACAAAGGAGGTAGAAGATAGGAGCTAGTTTGATCGGAAGACAGAGGTGGAAGGAACAATCCTTGTGTAGATCGGGCCACCACCTTCAGAGTGGGAGTCCAAATCCTCTTGCCCATCTTGAAACGCTTCATCATAGTGGGACATTGTGTCCTGTTCTCCTACTTACTTGCACTAGTTATTTTAACACTCATTAATATGTTTTAGTCAATGGGATAGTGGATGAACTCAAAGTTACATTTTTCTTCTAATTCTTAACAGTCTAACGATAGATTCACTTGGGCTTTTGCATATAAAAAGTTATATTACTCTTTGTCTTAGAGAAAGTGTTTAGGGTATTGCTATCACAGTCTGAGGGATTTCCGCAGTACCTACGGAGGACTAGGCGGTTGCTCAGAATCTGTGATGGGAGGAACAAAGTGAGGCACCTCCAAACTCAAGGTAGGAACTATAGTGGTAATAGGATTCATTTTCTGTTATGAAGAAGGTACAAACAAGAAAGATATGTGAAAGTGTTGGAAATTGGTTTTCTTCATTGGTACACCTACAACATTGAGCAGGGCTGCTACGTTGATAGGGTTGCTACACCACACAAGACATAGGCAACGTAACATAGTGGTTAGCATACCCTACTGGGCAGCATAACACAATAGATAGTGTAACGTAGTAGGTAGCATAACACTATAGATGGTGCAACATAGTGGGTAGCATAACACTGTAGATGTTTTTAGGGCTTTCATCCCATAGGGTTCCAAAGGAACTACTGACTGGGGCTGATTTGTACCAACCAGTGCATAGACAATCATAAGGGTATCACGTCTATGCTAGTTGGGTGTTAGTAGGAGGGTACAGAATGCACGTAGGACTACTTGTGAAGCAAAGAAGGAATAGAATGGTTCATGCCCTCCTTTTAGCGCTAAAAATTGTAATTTTCAAAAATGTTGATGGCTGGAACATCAAGAGGTTACCGGTCATACAGCCTAACCCTAGATCTGTGTGATGGTTGTGCTAGAGAAAAATAGAAAAGGGCTACCCTAAATGGTCTGGTCAATCAGATAGTGACTTAGATGGTATACAATAACCTTTCGTGAAAAATGTTTTGGAAATGTTATACATGGGGATCGAAATGGAGAAAACCATAGCACATAGAATAGTAAAAAGCATAGCAAAGTATATAACTAAGCGATAAACATGAACTGACACACAATGATGTAGAATATAGTGAAATGAAATGAAATGAGCTTAAGTGAGAGAATGCACCTCCCCGAAATTAGGGTATTTTACTTTTGATTGAGTGAGGAGAGTGCAACTGGAATACAGTACTTGACAGGCATAGCTAACAATGGAATGATATGGTTATAGATCCTAGACTATTGCCAATGGGGTGCCAACAGGGACCATTAAGTAAGTGCTTGCTGGGCTAAGAACTACTATGTTGGGTTAGAGAGAGATCCAAGAAGTGGTGCTGCTGGGATTTGTTGCTCTTTCACTTTTAGTTCGCCAATCGCTTTGTCAAAGCTTATTGCCAGAAGCCAATTGCTAAAGCCAAGCACAAAAAATCCAACCTCTCTTTTTGCAAGCCAACCCCTAGAATGTTGTCTGCTGGGGTATTTATAGGACCAAGAGTGAGAGAGAGATGTGGTTTGGACACCATGTGTCTTGGGTCCCACATGGCACGAATTGTGGATGTGCTATACTGACATGTGCTACACTACGCTATTACTCTAATGTGCTATGCTACAGTGTTGGAAGTGAAACCTACCAAGCTGTGACCATACCATTCAAACTACATGTGCTAGAGTCCAGGGAATTGCCATGTTTTTACAAAGAATGCAAACAACAAATGAAAAGTGGAGCCTATGCTCCAGGACTACATATTCCCTCCTCTCGTGAGTAGGATCAAGCACAGGGACAACTTTAGGGATTAACAGGGGTAGTGCTAAATAAGGAAAACTACTGATCTTGTCTATCGAGGAGATGTTGGAGTAGAAGTGGACACTGCCAATGGGTTCTGGAGCTGTTGGAGATGTCCTGAGGCTTCCATGTGAGTGTTACACTATCTACGCTGCCCAGCGTATCGGTGTAGCATGGACACTTTACTTGCTACACTGTACTACACTGGGTAGCGTAGCGTACTGTAGCATTCCTCTTTTATATGAATTTGTGTAGCACTCCTCTTTTATCTGAATTTTATCTAGATAACTAAAAATATCATTCTGACACTTGATCAGGCAAGTAACTTTAGAAATTGGCAACCCTTCTTTTCATGTTGAAAGGTCCTAGGACCTGCTGATTTTCTCATTGGGACACTTTTGGGCCTTATGTCCTTGCTAGGCTGTGCTACGCTATGTAGCGTAACACATTATAGCAATCAATCTAGTAATAATTTGAGCCAGAGCCTACAATGCTTTGTGAGGAGACTTTGATTGAGACTTGAGGGCAAAGTGGGATAGGTAGTCATAGAGGTCGAAGCATGGCCATGTGCAAGTCTTTTGCCAGAACAACTTGATGGAGGACCTTTGTGCATTCCGACCCTGCTATGCTATGCTACACTATGTAGCATAGCATCTAGTTTGGCTTGAATTTGAACTTATTCTACAAGGGATTTGTCATGGGATCTTGGTCATATGTTGAAGTGGTAGTAGGACAAACATTTTTAATGGTCAAAGCATGGGCAATTTTTTTTTTTCATGTCAAGGTAGTTTGAGAGAGGATTGTCATGTCGTACTATGTTGTGTAGCATAGCATAGTGTAGCACCCAAAATGGGACAAGTTTTATGACATTTGCCATGTTTTTTCCATGTTATGCTCATCACACCTCAAGGATGGAGTGGTGTAGATACCTTTGACGACTGAATATCTGCCAACTACATCTTTTGCATCTAATCAGTCACCACAAGGCCTACTACGCTATGCAGTGTAGTGTAGCGTAGCAAGTCCCACTATTAGAAAAATTTTTGAACTATTTAGTCCATCCTAAATACCTTCGTCAACTCCTAGCATGGTCCTTGGGTAGACCATCAACTGTGTCATGTGTCAAGTTGGGCAAGCTAGAGAGTGTGGCAAGCTTGCCAGCCCTGGAGATAGAAAATTTGTTAGACTGTACTGTCTACCTTCAATGCTCCATTTGTGCAAACTAGCTCTGCAACTAGACGCTACGCTGACTGTGGTGATGAGCATAGTAGGCACACTCAGACATAACCTTGTAGGTGTTAGGACTTCTAGGGTGTCGAACCGTTTGTGTGGTTCATCATGGAATTACACCTAGAGAATCATGATGGCCTAAAATTTATGGTGTTTCAAGAATGGATATTGGTGTTAGGATTAGTTAAAGCCTAGTTAATCAGTAGTTCAGTTAAATTAGTCACTTAGTTATCTCTCTCTTTCCATACTAGCACAAGACATAAAAACATAAAAGCTATAAAAATCATATGTCTCAAGCTTACTTAACCATACAATCGTGACATACAGGTAAGCTTGGGAAGACAACGATCAACCAACCTGTCCTTGTTCCACAAGGGCGCATAAGCACTTAGTCCTTGGAATTCAACCAGATCATGCATGAAACACTTGTATTTGTAAGGTTAAGCGTAGGGGTACCTTGCTGCTCATCAATGTACCATATATCATCAATTTCATTTTATTCATATTCACTTGAAGACCAAATGAGTGATAATAAATTTTTAAAATTTGCAATATATTTTTCATACCTTCTACAATAGTGGAGATCAAGATAACATCATTTGCATAAAAAGAAGATTCATTGCTTAGGATCCAATTTTGATAACATAACTTTCTTGCCCATTGTATAACTATCTATGAGGGGATGACTTGCTTAACTCTAATTTTTCTTTGGAATTGAAATTTTTTCTCTAAATTACTATTTGTAAACTCAATAATTTCTTCCTCATACAATCTTTGAGTTACTATAATAAAATTTAAAGGGAGGCCAATTTTATGTAAGTGCAACTGTGGTTTTATTCAAACCACTAAATCATATGCTTTTGTAAAATCAATAAAACAAATAAAAAAATTTTATTAAATTTTTGCAAACTTATTACAATGTTTGAAAGTAACTAAGTAATCAATAGTGGAGTGATTTTATCAAAACCTATTTTCTAGCAGAATGTCTAACTTAACAAAAATAATGCTCACAACAATCATTTGATAATTGTTCAAATTATTTTTATTATACTTTTTATGTAACACAATAGCTTTACTAGTTTTCTAATATTGATCTAATCCTTGATCCACTACTAAATTTAATCTATACCAAATTTCTATATCAATAGTAGGTCTTGCACACTTTAATAATTCTACATATAAACCATCCAAATCTACAACTTTGCTAGATGATAGCTTTTTAATATGCTTTATGAATTCCTCAATAGTAAATTGGAGAGGTGCTTAATGTACAATAGTAATAGAATTATTATCTTTCCCTATAAATAAATTATTATAAAATGAGAAAATATTTTTAAAAGAAAAATTAAATGATGAAGAGGCTTTATGATAAAAACAATGTCAAAACTGTCTAGGCCTCTTTTTCATAGTGTAAGAAAATATTTCTACTACTCCTTGATAAATTTTCTTCTCTTGTTTTTAATCAAACCTTTATATATCTTAACAAAAATTTATTTGTGACTCTTATTTGCATTGTTAATATTCTATCTAGCCTACATGCAATCCTTCAAACTAAGTTTTTTGAGCACTCTTTTATTGTCAATGCAAAATTTGCTTAGATGTTGCATGAAAGATTTATTCAAGCTTCATATATTATTTTTGAAGAGTCCATTTCTTATGTGCTACATTCATATATTTTACACTAACTTTTGAGGTGACTATACTAGAAAGTTTTTCTATTATTATTTTTTGTTATTTGAGAAAAAACTTTGAATTTGCAACAAACAATCTACATGATGATACAAGACTCCACTAAATTTTCTTTAATTTTCAACTCCTTAATAAATTCAATATCTTCATAAGAACATAAAAAAATATCAATGCAAGAGTTATCTTAAGATCTTGAGAAAGTATATGATGAAGATTAAGGAAATCTTGCATGGCCATTACTAGATAATAATAATGAATGCCAAGATAGATAGTGTATTATAAGAATAAGAGATTAGCTTAGTGATTAGAGTTTGGGATTGGTAATCCTAGGTCACAAGTTTGATTTTGATGATGATAAATTTTGGGTAATCTGAAAAACCTACAATATTATAGTTGCAATATCTTATCACAACCTATGATGCCATAGATGTGATGTATTAGATCCTAGTTATGCTTATAAATACAAGCCAACTATTAGGTCAAAGTTAACTTACATTCAACCCTTAATTAGACTCTTTTAGTTTTGTTTCTCAAATTTAGAATTAGTTGTGAGTACTTATAGTGTAGTCTGAATTGATTGTATGACATCTTTATTCAAGTAAAATGTACCTAGATGTGTTTCATGATCAGTAATAAAGATTAAAATCATTTTGATTATTGTAATATTTTACTTAGCATATATTTACTTATTCATTCTCATTTCTATTCCAATGTTATTTACATGTTCTATGTTTGTTAGTTATTTGAAAAGGTAAATACAACTGATTTCAAGCAGACAAGTATAATGATATGGTAATACAATAGTGAGTTTGCTTGATTTGCTCAATAGCAAGTTACTTATTAATCCTAGTGATAGTTGTACTATCCCAAGATGTGTATGGTATATTAGAATCGACTACTTATCGTTGTTAGGCTAGTTTAGTATTTTATTTCCATTTTCCTTTAGTTCATAGATATTTTGTTAATTCTACCTTGTTTACTTTAATAATACCTTAGCCAATCGACATCATTCAGTCATCTACCTTACCAAGAGTTAAACCATACATTGTGAGTTCCACTAACTCTAATGAGAGGATAACAATATTATTAACATGCTAGTGTGCATATTTTTTTATCCATGGATTACAATTTGGTTATGTACATACACTTGTGAACATTATGGTTGGGTGTTGCGAACTTTTGTTGTTTATCATTGGCATTATTACCAGAGATGATGTCAATATATACTAGTTAGTGGATTCCATTAAATTTCAATTTATTAAGTGATTCATGATTTATTTTTCCAAACAAATAACAATTTAAAACATACTTATAGTCTAACCAATGAAACATGACTTCAACATACAAAGTAAACTTCCCACTTACACATGATATTAATAAAAATAATGATATAACCTATACTAAAAAGTTAGAATAGGCCAAAACAAATAAGAATGTTCTATGCTCACATAGACTCATATTATCCAAATTTCACTATTATTTTTTTTAAGATGAATAGTTCAGATGGAGGGAGTTTTAGAGTAACATTGTATTGCCACTAGACCATTTGGTTCTATCTATACTTTAAGTAACTCTACTTAGATATGATCTTGGCCATGCACATGGAGGCTATTAGGTTACTAAGTATATGACTAGAGAATATCAACCAAGTGAAGCTCAATCTAGAAGAGATGCTATTATGAAAGCTAGTTATGAGCATGAGAAAGAGAAACATGCATCCCTACAAAAAAGAGATATGGACTTTTAAGTTGAAAGATCTCACCTTCATTGACTAAATTCTTGCCCATATATTTCATACACTAAAGATTCTATACAATAAGAACTATGCTTAGTCTTAGTTGAAACTCTTAAAAGAGATGAAGTAGACCCCAGATCAAGGATGGATCTAAGGCCTAGGACCTACAAAAAATCTAAAAGAGAAGAATTAAGGGGTGTTAGAAGGAGAACTAACAAACACCACTCTCCAAGTCCTCCATCTCTTTATTATTTTGATTGATAGATTCTAACAAAGGAGAATGTAGGGATGGAAATAGAGTTCTATGAAGGGATTAGGATATAATACTTAATAAGAAGATAAGAAGGAATCACAATAGATAATTATAAATTAAAAGACATTATAATAAAAATAAATATAAAGACAAAGAAAAGGAGAAAATACATAGGAGAGGACATGAAAAATAGCATCAAAAGGATGATCATCACTACCATAGCTATGATAAACTCAAAGATCATATGAAATCCTACTTATTACAAGAAGAATGATAAACGTTAGTGAGGTTGTGCACATTTTCACAAGGCATTAAATGGATAGTCGCATTAAGTAACTTAATATGAAAAATATTATAAAATTTGAAGAAGTATACAATGCTAATTCACAACATTACTTTTAAGCTTTTCATGATGCCTATGCACTTCATAAAAAAAAAGAGTGAATAATAGAAACTCAAGTTATTTTCAAGAACACACATTAAGAAAGTAAAGGGTTTGTGTTAATAACTATAACTAGAATATATTCAAAGATGGAACACGATGTTAAAGTTATTCAATGATAAATACCAAGCTTATTCAAGAGTGTTAAACATGAGAAAATAGATGTATGGATAAAAGCAAGGGACTCATGAATTCCTTAACATAGCCATGGATAGATACTATTCACTTCTACATAAATGCCCATGGCATGAGTTTTCTCAAAAGGAACAACTACAACATATATTGATAGATCAACAAATAAAACCAAAGAGATCCTTGGAGTCTATGACTAAGGAAGATTGTCTATAATGAAAGCCCATTGCAGACAAAGACTATTAGAACAATTTACTAAGGAAGAATAAGAGTTAAGAAAAAGAGAGTTTGCAAAAGAATATAACAAGGATCCTTCTCTTTGCAAAAAAGATATCTAGTTATGTAAGATACAAAAGAAGAAATTTATGGAATATGTGATTCAAAAAAAGACCTTACCAATACAAAATTTTATTAATGATATTATACTAAAGGTTGAAAAAATGTAAGATTTAGTAGATGAAAAATTTACAACTTCACTAAAGATAGTGGAAGAAAAGAAAAAGCAAACATTAACTAAAGGAAAAGATAGAATGAAAAATAAGGAAACTGGATATAACAAGTACAAGTACAAGAGGAAAGATGATGTTGTCAAGGAGGTTATCAATTATATTATTGAGAAGGAAAATGAGTGTCATTTATATCAATATGATCATCCTAAAGAATGTTGTTCAGTCATGATCCACTTATAGGAATCATGAACATATGAATTAAATGTGAGGTTTGCTAAGAAAAAAATTCCAAGGAGGTTACCTTATCCATAGGGTAATGATAAAAAACCATAACAAAAATAATCATACTATCCCAGTGGCACTCATTCTTAACCTCAAGAGCAATACCATTAGTAGTGTGAAAATTCATAGTCATGGGAAATGCTACCATCTAGAAAATAGTATTTCTAGAAATAACTAGACTCATATGGCTATTACATCTAGCAACATATGTATCTAATAAATGCTTCTACTCATACTTTTTATCATTATTATCCTATAGAATATCATAAGCCCAAAATTCGAAGAGTTGAATCACCATCCTATGTAGCATTTGTAGTAATCTTCTAATCCACTTCGTCTAGTGTCATCACCATGAACTCAAGCATAATAGAAGAATGTAACAACAACCATCAATACATAAGTAGAAGATATTACCAACTATTATGAGCATGAATTAAAGAAACATCCTTTTTTCAAGATAATTCTAGATGGCGCTAGTAGGATTGAGACTTCATCTAACCTAGTTAAGAGAGATACAAGTATGACTCCAACTTCACTCTCCACCACACAAAGTCCTTTTATAGAAACCATGATTCAAAAAAGAAAAAAATATGAACCTTACCATTATGATGCTTACTCAAATAGTAAGCCATTTAATTAAAGCATGTATACTTCCAAAAAAGATGATAGATTTTGGAAGTTCCTTCATCTATCTATAAATAGTAGGGAATACTTTGTGTATAGCTCTATTAGATTTAGGCTCATGAATGAATCTTATCTCTCAAGACATTTATAAAGCCTAGACATTTCTACCATTGAAGAAATTAAATATTATATTAGAACTTTTAGATCAATCTATTGTAGTCACACTTAGATAGATAGAAGATGTTGTGACTACTCCAAGTGGATGATTATACTCTACAAATTTCTTGGTAATTCATGTTCGATAGAATAAGGAGAGTTCCATATTATGATGGGAAGAACATGACTTAGTATGATTGATGATAAGATAAGGATTAGAGACTTTTCCTTGGAGATTTCTAAGAAAGATGAGAGAGGATCCATATAAAGACAAAGATGTGGCGAGGTACCCCTACACTCCACCATACGAATATGAGTGTGCACGCGCGATCCGGTCGAACTCCGCAGACTAAATGCCTTAACGCCACAAGAAACACTTGGGGTTAATCGTTCATTGTCTTCCCAGGCT
>MNCI01001494.1:14849-126294 GCA_015680685.1 Gnetum montanum
CTTCTTTTTTTTTTGTTTATTTCCATCGAATCTTGCTCTATTTCTAGTTTTCTTGTGGAACTATCTCTTTCTTTGGGGAAAATTAGGAGTATATTTGCGGAGTTGTGNTTTTGTTTATTTCCATCGAGTCTTGCTCTATTTCTAGTTTTCTTGTGGAACTATCTCTTTCTCTGGGGAAAATTAGGAGTAGATTGCGAAGTTGTGCTCAAATGTTTTTGCAAAATTTTATTTGTTACAAGTAGGTATTATAAGGACCGCGTAGACTAGGCAGTTGAACAAAATAGGAAATTTTCAACAACTTATAGTACTTGGCAAAGTTGGCTGAATCTCTTTAAAGTAAGTCATTTGTAGTTCACACACAACGCAATTGTTACATTTTACACAACCACACGCCGCAACAGCACACACACATACTCACATTAACTACTGAGTTTATTTGAAGGTATCTGGGCCTTGATGTTGCTAGAGACTAGCAGGCACCTAAATCCTGTTCGAGGACACTCGTTGGCGGTCGCGTCCCAAACGATCGCCAACATGGGCATGTGTGTAACACTAGGTAACCTAGTAATGATTAGCATTTGGTAATCCTAGTAGTGTTGCACTGGTTTAGGATGTGTGCGAAAAGTGAGAATGGATGTTGGTGTTAGGATTAGTTAGAACTTAGTTAATGAGTAGTTAAGATAAATTAGTCACCTAGTTATCTCTCTCCTCCCTTATTACTAGCAAGACATAAAAACATAAAAGCCCTAAAAATCATATCCCTCAAGCTTACTTAACCATACAATCGTGACATATAAGTAAGTTTGGGAAGACAACGATCAACCAACCCATCCTTGTTCCACAAGGGTGCATAGGCACTTAGTCCTTAGAATTCAACTAGATCATGCATGAAAGACTTGTATTCGTATGGTTGAGCGTAGGGGTACCTTGCCACTCATCACTTGCCTTATGAGGGAGATAAAATAATTATTCATGATAGTAGTGTACTTTCCTTAGTAGTCAATAATGTTGATGTGGAGCAAGGATCCAAAGTGAAGTTTCAAGAAGAAACTCCCACTATCAAAAGCAAAGTTGAGAGGCCTAAAGGAGTAGACCAAGCCAAAATCAAAAGTAACCAAATCATGAATGTAGCATGGGAAGAGCTCCCATTCAATGTAGGGAGTGAGGGAAATGAGGAATACAAGATTGTATAATGAAGATATTATACTTTTCCTAATGTTTCAAAGATTGGGAAACAATTGCACAATTGAGTATGTCTCTTAGTCACTTGTCCCTATGTTAATAACCATGTGGCCTTTTCTTTTTATTTTTATTTCATAGCACAGTATTAAACTTTTATTTCTAGGTATCATTTTTTCTTACCATGCTTTTTTTTTTAGACTTATTATGCATGAAATTTATAACTTATTCTTATTTACAATTTTCCTTTTATACTTTCCTTTAGAAAACATAAAAATACCATAAAAATTTTAAAACAAACATAAAAATCTATAAACATTATACCATGGCCTGTCAAGTCCTTAAACTGGCAATGCATTTGTAACCTTTTCTTGATCATCATGATTACAATTGTTATACCATAATTTTTACAGTTTATTTTGTTTGATTACTATACCTTTTGCATTTCATTGCAAATTTTTGTCTTATAGCCTTAAACTTTAATAATGTAGCTTTCTTATACAAAATAAAGCATAAAATTCATAAACAAATATGTAGAATATATGTAAAAATAAAAATTAGAACCAAAGTGTGCAAGTCCTATAGCCATAGTCACATGATGTGAAAAAAATTTAGTTAGCCATGATAACAAAAATAAAAATAGATAAAAGTCTCATAGCCATGATTGCATTGTGCAATAATAAAATAAACAATAATGAACTATTTCATAGTTTTTCAATGGCTATGAATAGCCAATAAAAAATGGCATCAAAATTACAAGTGAAATAGCCAAAAATATGAGAAGACTGGTGGGCCTAAGGTAAAACTAGAGGAGAAAGAGAAACATCATCATCATTGTGATCACTAAGGTTGGTGCCATCACGTAGTGCCTACACCACAACAAAAACAAAAATAAAACATGGAACAAATATTTAGTTAGTAACCAATATAACCAAAACATAACCATAAAATAATGAAACAAAAATAAAAATACAAACTAAACTATCATAAAAATAAACAAATATATTAAAATAAAAACTTAGAAAATAGACCACTGGAGATTCTAGAGCAAGGTCTTCTAGAGGAAATTTTATAAGACCAGTCTCTAAATAATAAAGAATCTATTCTTCATTCATGTTTGTCCAATCTAGCTTCCCAAGGTGTACCCCTATCAAGATGTTCCTCCTCTCAATATATGCCCATGCTAAAGGCTCATATGAAAGAGTAGTAGTTGCCTCTCCTAAAGCAGTGGTGATTTGAGGAGCAAGGGAATCAAACATTACTAAAGAGCCTTTGAATAGCTTAATGGCATCTTCTACATTTATCCCTTGCATGAACATCTTGAGCTTTAGGCTCTTTATAGCATCCTCCTATAGCCACTTGAAGTAACTCTCCTTTTCTGCCTTGTACTTATGCTTGTGGTCCTTTTGTTTCTTATTCCGCTCAAGGACCCAAGCATAGTAGTCCCTCTTGTCTCTAATCATGCAAATAAACAAGTCCATTTGAATGTCCTTTTTGGCATTGCTCCTAGCTAAAGAGACCTTTCCATGGATGGCACTCCAGTAGCACGACCACTTAATCTCCTTAGTGTGCAAGGAGTCTCTATTGGCTACATGAGCCTTTGTAAGAGCCTTGATATCTCTAAGGTCCCTAATATCATTTGCTAGCTACTTGTTCCCTTTCTCCATGACCACAACTCTCTCCCATAGGAATCTATTGGAGCATTGGAACTTCCATGAGGTCCTAGCATATGAGAGGGCACATTTAGTGATCCCCTCATATAACCTTTGTGGAACATTTTTTACATTAGGTGAAAATGTAGGCAAATTGTCAAGCTTAATGTCATGCATAGAGTTCCATCCAATCTTGGATACTATAAATAACATAATCAAAATATATTAATAAAAAATTCTAAATTATTAAAACCATGTAATCATAAAACATAAAAATCCATAAAAAATATATAAGTAATAAAATAATTAAAGCAAAATTTGCTATTGTTATTACCAACATTAGGAGCTATTTGTTTCAATTGATCAACCATGTCTTCTATCATGCCTCATATAAATTCAATCTTATCAAGAACCTCAACCCATGGTTTCAAACGAAATGTAGAATTGAATGCTTTTGGAAGGGGCTTAGGCACCAAAAAAAGTATAACCATCAACAAAACTAAAAATTAAAACAAGTTTTTACATGAAACTAGAAAATACAACATGTAAACTAAAATACATAAGTACTTCGAGGACCATGTGGATTATCAACCAAAGATTCATAATTGAATGTTGAGTCTTCAAATATAGCATCTAAGGCATCCAATGCTTCATTAGGTATTGGTTCATCCTTCTCTTTTTTTAGTGCTTCCTCTTCTTAGCATTTTTGCTCTACCTCTATTGCTGCTTGGGTTGCAAGTTCTTGCTGCTTCCTACAAGAATGGCAAAGGTAAAACATAGAAAAAATTAGCAAATTTTTCCTAAAAGTAATATAATGACAATAAATATGCATATAACATTAAAAAATATGCAAAATAACATAAGAACCAAAAACAAAAAAAAAATGTAATTAGAACATACCTATAACAGTGTGATGTGCCTTTCTAAACTTGAGAGATATCTTCTTTTTCACTAGTTGCTCAAAAACAGGAACTATCTCTTCAAACAATGACCTCTTTAACTTTGCTTTAGCTATACCATCAGCTTCTACATGTAACTCTTTGTCTCTTTTGGCATTTCCATGGACAATATGGGGCTTAATTCCCATGCTATCAGGGGAAGAACAACATGCACCACTAAATTTCTTAGTGGTAACTGATAGTGATTCCTCAATATCCTCAACTAATGGGTCCTACACCTACATAGTTGGAATAACATGTTTCACCCAAGACTTGAAACACTAGGAGGGATCATGACTCACCCACTTTTCATGCTTCATTACCACTAGGAATTCTGTGAACCTTTCTAGATATGCTACAAAAAATGAGAAATGCATGTAGCATATCATGTCAATGTTGTTATGGAATTTTTGGATTTCATTGTGTAGCCTAGAGCCTAAGTGTGCAAAATAATTAAACTTAGCACCCTCAGTGAGAACCTTGTTCATGGTACAAGCCTATCGAATACCAAGGATCTTCTTCTACAACAAGAACATGGAAAATTCTCTAGAGCACAATACTGAATACATCTCATTAACCTCTACAATCTTACACTAGGCTAGAGGCAACCCACCACTACCAGAATGAGAGTTAAGCCACTCTTCAACCTCCTCTCTATGGTGCACCTCTTTCCCTATTCTTGTGGCAACCTTGATGCCATCACATGGTATGCCAAAGAGGTTACTAAATGTGGATTCATTGAGGGCCAAGGTAATAGGCACACTGTGAACATGAGAGATGAATTTCCTAACTCCTTTGTCAAAAGAGTTAATTACATTCACCATCTATGTAGTCGACACTGATAGACTAGGAATCATAAATAGATTAAGCAAACCTACATTGACAATCCTCTCCTGGATCTCTCTAGGTGCTTTGTTAGCCAACCACTCTAATGCTGAATCTACTTCACCCCACTTGAGAATGTGCGTCTCCTCTACACATGAACAACCTATTTGCCTTTTGCATGAGTACATCACACAAAACAAAATATATAACAAAAATAGTAAATTAAAAATTAAATTCATAATCACATGGTTAAAACCAACTAAAAAATTAAATCCTAAGTAACCAAAAAATAACCAAACTAGAGAACACTGATATTAATAAATAAAATTAAAAAATAAAAACTATTAATTGTTCTTACTTGGCTTAGGAAACCTAGGAGCCCTAGAAAACATGAGGGCATATATGCCCAAGTCTAGAAGATCCCACTAAGTATGAGTAGTTTTAGTGGCCAAATACTTGTAGTAGACTTGAGAGTAATGTGTGGTATATCTACTAAAATCATCCTTTAGCTTCTCCAACATCACAAGTCTCATAGTTGGGCCCTATGCAACAACCTCCAATGCTATGTGTGCCATTGGTAGGACTTGGTCACTCTTATTTAATTCTCCATCATGCACTATGTACCTACAATGTATAAATAAAAAAATTATTAGAACTAAATAGCCTAATGGAAACAACAAATAAATAAAAACTTACAATGGTAGTTATGCTTGCAATTGGTAGAATGTGCCAGGGGGATTTTGGAAAAAACTGTGAACTTGTTGACCTATCATCAATGTGTTGTTGATGTTGTACTAGATAAACTCAGGCATATTCCAAATCTTGAATAATTTACTTGTTCCTAGTGTGTATGAGTCATCATGATGGTCACCTTCCACACAAGTGTTAAGGTCATTTATCATGAACTTAGCATTATAATTAGGAGAACTAGGTAGCAATGTCTTCACAATGATAGCTACAGTATTGGTGGCCAAATGCAACCACAAGATCACACTAAAGTTCTTTAGCAAGAATGCTAAGAACTCTTTGGTCCCAAGCATGAACCAAAGAGAACCACAATCGAGCATGATGCTGGGGGACATACTATTTGGTCTTGGTGTATTAATGTAGCATAAAATCCTAACTAGCTCAATAACCACTAGGATGGGTTTCAAAAAGGCCCTGCATAACTGAACAATAGCCATTAAAATACTCTATAACAAGTAAAAATTCAACAACACTTACAAAAATAATAAAAAATATAATTTCAACATCAACGTACAAGATTAAATAGCTAAATTCAAAGTTACAATCACAATAAAGAACCAAAATTCAACTTACTGACATTTCTACAAAAGAAAAGTAAAAAACCAAGTAGCCTAAGACAATGATGGCAGTCCCACGGTTAAAAGAATGCATAAAAAAATAACAAAATTTTTATTTTGATCATTAAACTATGAGAAAAAGCTAGTAACAAGTTTAAACCCATGAATAGAAATTCATTAAGAAGTGTAAACGTTTCAACTTGAATTTGATGAAAGTTTGACTAGAAACACCAATTTACAATGAAATACTTGTAGTAAAACTCTAGGAAGGCTAGGAAAAAAATTTCAAAAAGTTTAAATAGCTATCCAAAACTCATATACACCATGTAAATAACCCTTATAAATCTTAAACATACTCAAAAAAAACACAAAAAATTAACTAGTGCTGCCACTGTAGGCTGGGAAGCTTGCAAACTCAACAGTCAAAACTGCAACTATATGTAGTAGTTCATGTGACCAAGAATTTTACAAAACTTTATCAAAAAACATTTCCAAGGCTAGGAAGTGAAAATAAGTATAATTTAACATAAATCCCACACCAACATTGTAGTAACATACATAGAAAAAGTTCACAAAGTAGACTGGAATCACTTTGAATTTTTTCCTGAAAAACCCAATTTGTAGTGAAACAACTATAGTGAAACCTCTAGGAAAATTACAAATTTTTTTTTAAAAATTCTAAATCTTGTGTGAAATACCTCTTCACTATCCTAGTAATTCCTAGGAGGTTAGGAAGTTGATAAAAAATAGCCAAAGTGTGCCAACGTTGCCAATCTTTAGAGGTCAAAAAAATATGAAAAAACTAAAAAAAACATTATGCATTGGTCTATTGAAAAAATCATAAAAAATTAATTATGTTAAATAGTGTATAAAAACCTTATGATCCTAAAAATAAAATTTTTTACACCATATCCTTGTAAAAAACTAGCAAAGTTTGGTTAGTAAAAATAGTCAAAAATGCATAGAATGGGCTTTAAGAAAAATTCATATTTTTGTACAAAAAGGTCCTAAGGACAAAATCATAACTTGAACGCATTAACATAACCTAGACACAACATCCAATGTGCATAGAACTGATATTTTCCTAACAAGCATGCCTAGGCAATACAAAACGCCTCCATGGTGTGGCAAAAAACTACTAAAAAATAGTGAAAAAATCATTCTAGAAGAACCTTCACCAATGGAGAATTTTGGGAGGTCAGATATGCCTTTAGTAGCAACATATTCCTTCTCTAGTGCAAGGTTTTTGCTTGTTCCTCCTCTCCTCTTCAACATCTTATAAGGTTGAAGTGAAATCTTCAGCTCCTTTACAACTATGTTGCCTTTGTGATAGAGAATGGTAAAAATACATTGGTAGTAAATGAAACTAAAGCCAAGAACATATGGAAAGCCTTGTTTCTAAGTGCTTCCTATAAGAACTAAGCCAAAGAAGATGGTGTGCATAAAATTTTTAATGTGAAAACCCTTTGTGTATTTATGTGTTAGGATGGCAATCATTACACCTAGAATCCCTATCCCAACACTTAGCGAACTCAATGTTCACAAAGGGAAAGTCATAAATACACTAGGTTTACTTGGTTTTGGATCTTAAAAAACCTTTTAACCTTAGATGGGCCCCACAAGGCACCTTCCAAATAAACCATAAAAATCCCGATACAATGGGATTTAAGATTTTAAACAAAATAGATACGTTGGGAATTGATGTTCAAGAAAAAATGTAAACCTTGGAATGTGTTGTAGGCTCAAACCATGGCCAAGGTGCATTCCTAGCAGTCCATCCTTGATCCATTGTAATCAATAAAATGCACCTCTAGAACCCCAAGCATTGCCACTAAAAGACTCCAAGTGTTGGAAAATAGCCTAAAACACCTAAAACAAAGCATTCTAAGTATTAATACTCTGGTCACAGGGAAAAGATATGTTGCCTAGCATGTTTATATGAGGAATGATGATGACATGCAAAAATGAGACCTTTAAATGACCTCCAAAACCATCAACCTCATCCCAAAGCCTAACTAAAGCCTTCGATAGGTGTCAAATTCCACATATCCTTCAAAAGTATGATAGATCAAGCACCAAATACACTAGCCAACACATTTTTGGATGGATGGAGTACAAAATACATCAATAAAACCTCAAATGACCTTCAAAACTACTAACCCTAGCCTTGACACCTACTTGGAGCTTCTGGTGACCTTGAAACGCTAAATGACAAATCAAAAATAGGTCAAATCTAATTAAAACAAAAAAATCATGGGTATTTAATATCCTAGGCAGTGTATAAATTTTATGAAAATTAAGAACAAGCCATCAACTAGTCCAAATAGCCTTCAAATGTCTCACTCCAATTGCGAAACCTATTTGGAGCCTCTAATAATCATAGAAATTCAAAAATTATGGCAAAAGTGGTCTAAATCAATCAAATCCTTCATTGATATACAAGCTACAATACTAAACAACACTAGAAAATGTATTTTTTGGGAGGATGGAGGTGAAATGCACAAATGAAATCTTCAATGACCTTCCAAATTGCTAGTCTCAATCCTATAGCTTAGCCATAGATGTCAGTGGCCCTAGAAGCCAAAAAACCAAGTTTAATGACCATCTAGATTTTTCAAATGCCAAAATTTTACAAGAAATACATTGGTACTAGCATTAAATATGTTGGTCAACATACGTTTAACTTTGATGGAAATTTCAACAACCTTACAACACTTCAAATTGATTGGAATTTGACTAGAGAAGCCTAGATCCTAGGACCTAAAGCTAGGTGTAACTTGACCTTAGTTTAGGTGTGAAAGATTCAAATTTCATCATTTATATCTTGAGGCTAGGGCAAAAAGATGTTGGACAATATATTTTTTAGCTAGAATGTTCAAAAAAAACATTTATCCACCTATTTTGGCCTCAAAATGACCATTCTACAACATTGAGATCCCTTTGTTACCCTAGAAGACTATTGAAGCCAAAATTTCAAGTCTAAAAACTAAAAGAATAATTGTTTCCAAAAAATACCTAGCATCAGCATTAAATACACTAGCCAACATATTTTTCAAGCCTTGGAAACATGCAGAGACTCCAAAGGATCAAATTAACACTAAAATTGACTAATTCTTCCTCCTAGACCACTATGTTGACATTCTAAGGTACTGAAACCTAGAAACTGGTCCAAAAGAATCCCAAAAGTTAAATTTCATGGAAAGACATGTTAATACTAGCAATAAATATGTTGCCAACATATTTCTTGTAGGGGCCACTATATTTATTGCAAAATACCTCATTTTTACCTCCAAATAGGCTCACAATGATTATCTCACGTGCCCAAGCTCTCCCATTGAACTTTGGAGCCACCCACCATGGCCCGCCAAGGCCTAAAATTTGTAAAATGTAATCATAATTAACCAAGATTGATCATGTTTAACTAGATGTTACTCACTTTACCTTGTTTGACCTTATTCCATTGTGTTTTAGCTTTACTTGACCTTGTTTCATATTTTTGTCTATCATTTTCATATCATTTATCATTTGACTTCTATTTTCATTATTTTTACATTATTTGGCACTATTTGACCACAGTTTTCCTTCATTTGACACCATTTGAAACTTAATTGACTTTATTTGACATCATTTGATGTCATTTGACATCAGTAAGACCTTATTTCACCTTGTTTGATGCCATTTTATGGGGTTTTGATCATCATTAGATCTTCATTTAACCCTATCCTACATCATTTAGCCCTTGTTTCACCCTATTTTCCTTAACCTACCTCTTATAGCCTCCATAACCATGTCTTGACCTTGTTTGGCCATTGATTTGACGTGTTTTAATTCATCGTTGTATTATTATTAGGGTATTTTGCATTATTTTGACATGCTTAATCATTTTATGATACAGGTATCACTTAATGTGATTATGATTGATGTGTTGGATTAGAGTATGGACACTTGGATGCAATTTAGTTTACCTCTAAGCCTGAGTGGACCTCATGGTGGTGTTCAACAATTCATTGATCTTTATTACATAGATCTTAAGCCTAAGAACCTACTCAACCACATAGCCTCTAAAGGAAAGCCTCTCAAACAACATGAACACCTAGTTAAAGCCCTTGACCTTGAGGCTGGTAACATTAATAAAGACTTCCTAGATGAGATTCTAGTCACAATGCATAATGGTGAGGAGAAAACACTAAAATTAAGTTCCTCACTTAAACCTCAGCAGGCTTAGGACATTACCAATGTCCTTCAAGATAACATTAAGGCCTTTTCCTAGTCATATGAAGATANTTCCTTCAAGATAACATTAAGGCCTTTTCCTAGTCATATGAAGATATGCTAGGTCTTGATCCATGCTTAGTTCAGCACAACATCATGCCTAGTATTAAACCAATTAAGCAAAAGGTTTGTCAAATTAGACCAGATCTAGCCTTGATAGTTTGTGATGAGATCATGAAACTATATCAATCTAGTTTCATTTTAGCTATTAACTATGTAGATTGGCTATCCAACATAATGGTAGTCCCTAAGAAAAATGGGAGTATACATATTTGCATTGATTTTTAATACCTAAATAGGATCACTATTAAAGATGATTTCTCTTTTCCTAATATGGACCAACTCATTAATACTATGGTTGGACATACCTTGTTATCCTTCATGGATGGATTCGTGGGATACAACCAAGTTAGGATTAATCTAGATCATCAACTTTACATGACCTTAATGATCTCTTGGGAAAAATTTTGTTATATAATGATGTTTTTTCTTCTAACGAATACAAGTGCAACCTACCAACAAGCCATGACGTACATATTTAGTGACTTTCTAGGGTTACTCAACAATTACATGGACAACATAGAAGTCAAAATCAAAGTAGCCAATAACCATGCACATGACCTTGATTTAGTACTTAAATGATGCCTCAAATATGAACTTAGGCTCAATCCTAAGAAGTGTGTCTTTGAAATTAAAATTGATAAGATGCTTGGTTTTGTAGTGTTTGAAGTAGGGATACATGTTGATCCTAATAAGTTTAAGGCCATAAACAACTTGGCAGCATCTACAAACCTTAAGGAGCTTCATGAACTACAAGGTAGATTATAATTTATCTATAGATTCATCTCAAGACTTATGGATAAGCTACAACCCATGCAAAAATTTCTTAAGAAATGAATTCACTATGAATGGATTGCCAAATTCTAAGAATCCTTTGATAACATTAAGTAAGAGTTAACTCAACTACCCATGGTGTATCCACCACAAAAAGATAAGCCCTTTTATATATACCTTGCAATCTCTAATATGTCCAGAGCCTCTCTACTTTGTCAAAAGTGAGATGATCAAGTAGAGCTTCTTGTATACTACCTAATCCATATACTAATTACTTATGAGACCCAATACACAAAGGTTGAGAAGTATTATCTAGCACTAGTCTTCTCCTTGAAGAAGTGGAGAAACTACCTCTTTAGGAGTCAAGTCAAACATCATATGCAAAGACAATGTGCTAAGGGCCATAATGATCAACATCTATGAAATTAGCTGCATAGCCTAATGGAAGGCCATAATAGTTAAGTTTGATCTACATTACATCTCCCAAGTCTCAACCAAAGCTCAAGCTATACCCACATAACTCATAGTCTCTCTAGTTGAAGACCATGCAACCATAGACCTTGAGTTCCATGATGAGCATGTTAACATTTTTGATGAGGTACCCAAGGATTATGAGGCAATAATGCACTCTAAAGAAGCTTCAACTATCCATGGGGCTAGTGCTACTATCATCTTAACATCACCTTTTAGTGTAATCCAATATTTTACTTACCATTTTCAATTTCCATGTGCCAAAAACATGGCAAAGTATAAGGGATCAATAAGCGAAATTATGATAGCCCATGACTAAGGAATCAAATGCTTGATGATAAAAGATGATTCATAACTTCTGGTTAACCAAGTAACTATGGTTTATGCATGTAAAGCCAAACATTTACAATCTTACTATGACCTAGCTAAGAACCTAATGTAATAATTTATAGATATTGGTATTCATCATATACCCTAAAATAAGAATACCTTAGCCAATGCTGTTGCAACCTTAGCCCTAAGTGTGACACCAGATGTGTTTAGTAAGTTACCCTCCTTAGTCATGAATTGTGCTATTCCCATAACAAAGAACATTGAAGGCACCTCCATAGCTACTATTAATACCACTCCTGAAAAAGAGTGGTATGATGATATTAAGTTTTACCTAATGCATGGTGAACCTCCATAGAACCTAACTACTCAAAAGAATGATGTATGTAAAAGATCAAAATAATATGTCATTATAGGTGATAACACACTATGATTAAGGTCTTATGATGACATATTATTAGTGTGATTGGGAAAAACTGAATCCTACACATTCCTTTAGCAAGTTCATGTAGGTGTATGTGGAGGACATATAGGACCTAGAGCCATGGCCACAAAAATTAGAAGATTAAGATGCTATGGGCCCTATATGGAAAGTGATTTTCTACATAAGGTAAAAACGTGTGATACCTATCAAAAACATAGCAACTTGATACATGTGCCACCAACTGAGTTTCATACTACTCAGATAATTTGCTCATTTCAATAGTGGGGACTTAATTATTAATCCTATAATGCATAAGTCTTTTGTAGGAAAAATCTTTATCATCATTGTGACCAAATATTTTACAAAGTGAATTGAAGTTATTCCTCTAAGAAAAACAACATCTCAACAAGTCTGTAAATTCATATTAGATAACATAGTAGCACATTTTAGCATACCTCTTACCATAGTCACTAATAATGGACTAGAGTTTAGTAGCCAAGAAATGTAAGCCTTTTGTTAAAAACTAAGCACTAAGCATTGCTTTTCATCATTGTACTATCTTCAAGCTAACATACAAGCTAAAGTTAGCAACAAGGACATCATCAACTTTCTCAAAAATATGTTAAAAAATGGTAGACACAAGTAGAATGAGCATCTTTTCTATGAACTTTGGGCCTATAGGACTACCTTTCGAATTGCAACTGGTGTCACCTTGTAGCCTTATTTACAAATATCAAGTTTTTTTACCTCTTGAATTGTAGGTTTCATCGTTAAGAGTGGTTCTATCTAACTTCATCAATGATGAGCAAAACAAGAAGCTACATACTATTGATCTAGATTCTATGGAAGAACAAAAAATACAAATGCTTGTTTACATCGAATGGTACCAAGAGTGGCCAAAGCAACATCATCATCATGATCTAAATAAGTGAAAGATCAAAGGAGACTTGGTTCTTAAGGTTTTTCATGAACATGTAGACAAGTTTTCAACCAATTGGAAGGGTCCTTTTTGGTCACTAAAGCCTATGGAAATGGAGCATTCAAATTGTCAGACATGGATGGAAATGAATTGGCCAATCACATAAACCATTTATATCTCAAGCCTCATTATATTTAACGTGATTTTCATTATAGGTATGAATCAAGAATTGATATTAATGATCTTTACAACTAATATCAAGGACAGTTAAATCAAAAATTGATATTAATAATCTTTACAACTAATATCAAGAAAGCCTACATAACTTCCATCTATTTCTCTATCTCTCTCTTTATTTAGTACAATGAATGAACTACAAGCTTTGTAAAATTTGATGCACATGGCATATATCTCTCAATGTTGCACTGATAGTAGTTGATGGTGGCCTATAGTTTGTTGGTTATCTCATGTAGCCTAATGAAATGTTTTGTAATAACATCTATTATTTCTCTTGTTTTCTTATTCTCTTAGAGTTGTAATTGTAGGATGAAGCTTGGAAGTCATCGCGAAGGTGTAACTTGTCATGGAAGCAACTTACCATGTGACCTTTATGTATGAGATTTGGTTAGATTTTCTTATTGTGCCAAGAGTTATTATCTTATATCACTTCCATTATCCTCTTAAGCCACAATCTCATAGCCTAATTATAACCTTCCTTACCCTAAACAATAATGATGACCTATGTTTAACATGCATGTTGTGTGGCCATGTGACATTTACTTCATCATGCTCCACCATCAAGGTTGTTGGATGTAACACATCTAATTGAATGAGAAAACCAAAATAAGTTTGGCCTTGGTAATGAAATCCAATGAATGTTTCACCCCACAAAAAAATTAGGAAGAAAATTTTCAAGAAAGCCAAGAGGCCAATGAAGCCCAAAAGTTAGATCAACGACTCCAAACAAACAAAGGGATGAGCTGAATAATCAAAGAAGCCTTGAAGTAGAGTGTTGCTTCCTCAAAAACATTACTAAGTGACTAACACTTTGAATCATGAAGCATGAAGACTACATCGATCCACAAGCATGTCACTACCATACCATAATCATGAAGTCAACATGTGGAATTCATTGTTAACCCCTGTAAACATTCTCTTGTAAAAAAATGTGGCCTTTATCCTATATCATTCCATCATCATCCCATCTCATCATCACAAGCACTCTTCAACATGGTTCAATAGCTACAAAATCAAGCACAAAGAGGAATCATTGGTGATATACCTATGATGGTGTTTTTCATTCTTTGTCGATGTCTCTAGTATCAATCCTCAAAACATCAACAAAGAGAAGTAAATGAAACACCACAAAGAATATTCATGTTGCAACCCATGGTCAAAATTCATTATAATTTGGTGTAAAATAATGATAGAAATAGTTTTCTTATTTTTCTAAGCACTTGGCATTGTAACCTTCACCATTGAAACTTGAGGTAAGATCTTATTGTAAAATGTGAAGTTTGTAGTTCACAAGCTGTAATCTCACATGCTTTAACTTATGAAGGCTTAAAAATGCTTCATAAGTATTGATTGCCTCACTTTCCAAGTAAAAAAAGTTATATCATGCATGTACCTAGGCTTGGAAAGGCTAAAAATGCCTTTGAACCACCAAAATTGGGGTTTTCATAGTTTTTGTACTATCCATAGCAGTTTACACGTTGGAACCATTTACAACTAGTGTATAAATTGTTGGGAGTTGATGTTTATGTTGAAACCAACGTATAAATGTGTAATCCAACATAGTTATGTGAAGCTATCATAGTTATGATGGGCTTTCATGTGTTAAACTTGCCAAATTGGATAAATAGGCTAGGGTTGAATGACTTGCAATGTTAGAAATTTGCAATAATCTATCATCAATAATGGCAAAAATTTGTAGCAATGAATCAGACCTTAATGACCTATATAAATGAAACTTGGCTACTTCAAAGGAACTTTTGGAAAATTTGCATTTAGACTAAGCAAAGAGACTTTCACAGTAGTGCAGATCAACCAAAATTCCAACAACCACTTCATCCTCATAATGCAGATCCAATGCTAGAGGGACAACAAAGAGCTTCAAGAGAACAACTTGGAACCTCTAGAGAGTGTAGCTGATTGCAAGACATACTCTGTCAACTTCACCAAGATTCAAGCACCATTCATTTAGCTTTTTGATTTATTTAAAGCACATAAACTTGTACTTATTCAAACTTTGTTCTTGCAACAATTTTATTATTCTAATAAAAATTTTTAGTTCATTTGTATAATTTAAGTTTATTTTTTATTTTCTCTAGCATCAAATTTACACTTTCAATTAAATTTATTTGCATCATTTACATATTCTAAGTTCCTAGATGATAGGCAAAATCATCCAAGGAACTTTGAATCCCTTTCTCAAGGCCCGTGGAATCAAAACTTAAATTGTTTCACTAGAAATTTTTCTAGTGTTACACTTGTGATTGCAAATTCTCCTATTCTTGTTTGATGGCTCTTTTACCTAGTTTCTCAAAGCCAGAACCTCCTCCTATAAGAACCCATTAGAATGTTGAACTTTCCAAAATGCTTTTTCATAAATTGTAGCACATTGTGTCCCCTTCATACAACCTATGTGGGAAGTTCTCAACATCATAGGGCAAGATAGGAAACTCATTAAATTTGAAGTATTGTGAGGAGTTCCATTTTATTTTGGAAATTGAAAAAACACAAAAATTCAAAAATATTTAAAAGGATTTTTAAAAACATTAAAACAAAAAATAATCAAAGATGATATTTTATAGTAAAACTTATGGTGTTAGCAGGTAGATGGTTCCTAGAGAATTTTGGAAGTGTGTTTAATCTATGACCTATCATCACAGTGTTATCATCATTGTCATGTGGGTACTCGGGCATCTTCCAAAAATGTAAAAAACTATGAACTCCCCCACCATAAGAGGTACTATTCCTCTCTATCTATTTCTAGGTGTTAGGATCATCAATCGTGAACTTTAAGATGTAGTTGAAGGATCCAAGCACAAAAGTTTCTGTGATTACACTAGCAATATCCACCACCAAGTGTGACCATAAAATGATACTAAAATGTTGGATCAAGTATACAAAAAGCTCTCAGGCACCAATTCTAAACCACACTAAAGTACGATTGTAAAAGCTTATGTCAAGGTGCAAAATTTTTTATGTGACTATCCCAGTGCAACATAGGATACCAATTAGCTCCACGACCATTAAAATAGGCTTTAGCAAGCCCTTGTACATAGCCAAAAATCATAATAATTTGAACATAAGAAATCATGTAATCAACACAATAAAAATTAACAAAATTTAAACTAAAAATAAGTATATCTGAAACATGAAACAAAATCTAGCCTTTACCCTTCACATAACATAAAAAAAACTAGTTTAATATTTTCACAACCTCTTAATATGAAAATAAAATTTTGAGAAAATGGAAGGCCAAGAATGAAAACATTGGGGCCTAATTAGTGTAGTTTTTAAGGAGTTTATGATTAAGAAATTCACACAAGCTTAGATGATGGAGATTGTGGAAAAGTGGAAATGACAAATATGAAATTTCTTAGCTCTTGAAGCTTAAACACTGTCACATCTCTCCATAAAATGCATTAAAATCCCTTGCACACTAGTATGAATTTCCAAAAAAATTCTATACATTGGCCATAATACCTAAAAATTTTACAAGATACATAAACCAATCCTAAGTTCCCAACATTGTTGCTCTATCTATGTGAACCAAAAATCTATGCAACATAAAACCCAAATTGACCAATGTAGATTTTTGAAGCTAGAGAAAATATTTTAAAAATTATTAAAAAAAATTTCAGCTATAAAATCCAAGGACATATTCTCAATCACCAAAATTGACCATCAACATTGTAATCCAAGAGTTGGAAAAATTAAAACTATACTAGTTTTCAACCAAGATTTTTATTAAGAAAACCTGGTTTGCAATGAATTGACTATAATAATTTGTAAAAATTTAAAAAAATTCCAAAATTCATATGAAAACTTCCTATACTATTTCCATCATCTTCCATAATCCAAAATGTTCACAACATGTGCTCAAATTTTGAGAATGCTATCAATTTTTCTTAGGAAAAATTGCAAAATTTTGACAAAATTGGCCAGAACACATGGGTTGGTAAAAAATCCATAAAAAATTTAGAGAAGATCCTGAAAATATAATTCCACCTCTAATGCCACCATAAAATCCATAATAACACATCTATGCACTGATAATTGCTAAATCTCAGCATATAAGTTCTAAAAGAATATCAAAGTTGAACTAAGATTCATTAAAACTAGGGTAAAAATGTTGAACACTAGTTTGGGAAAAAATTTAAATCTCACTCAATCGATCACCAAAAATCAAAATCTTGATTCCACTACAATAAACAGGCTTAAATATTTTATTTGGCACAAACAATTTGAAAACTTTCAACCTAGGTAAGCTTAGAGGTGGAAAAACATTTCCACAAAATTGTAAAAAATAAAAAAAATAGTGAAAATTTGGTACATGGAAGACCTTGATGAGGATCCTTATATTTTAGTAGGATCTAGAAGACTTGAAAAAATGTGTATTTCATCCACAATAGGATTTTGACTCCTGAACCTAATCTTCTTCACCATGGTTGCCAAGAGCTTCAAATCTTCACCTCAATTATAGTGGAAGAAAAGCCTGAAACCCCTAGCCCTACTGCACTAAAACTATGAATAGAGGTTGATGAATGAAAATATTACTAAGGATATGTGATGATTTTGGTTTTCCAACCACCACTGTGGATTCACAATGCCATACTTATGAGACCTTGGAGAAAATTATTGCAGTGATGAGGTTGGGTGTAAGAAATCCTCTGATCTTCAAATGTCCTAAATGTAGATAAGAAAATGCCTTTAGAAAACCAAAAGAGCATATTAAAATTAAACTTGATATTATTTAAAGAGATATTAAGCCTTTTACGTTATGTTTTGATGGAAAATTTCTATTTTAACCTTCCAAGTTAGGCTTCCCATGATAGCACACACATCAACTTAGAGAGTTCAAAAACCTTGATAATACATTGGAAACAAGAATCTCAACATATTGATAAAAATATATAATTTTTGATAAGGAATTAACTATCTCAAGACCAAGTTATAACCATCCAAAGGGTCCCAAAAGCCAAAAATTTCATCATGTTCCAATAAATCAAAAATTAGCACAAAAGATTGTATACATTAGAAGTCAAGTTCTTTTACATTAGAACCCCATGTCAATTACATTGTCCAACATGAATACCAATGAAAGACACCATGAAAACATGAAATCATTTCTAAGTGACCTCATGCATTGCCAAAAATGGTCCCACAAATTGCCAATCTTGCCCCAAAATTCTAGGCACTAGGGTGGAGATCCAGAAGCCTTTAAAGCTTATCAAAACTTTTTGAAAATTTTTTAAAATTGGTACTTACATTGGTGGTAATTTAAATTATGTTGACACACATGAATAAAAATTTGAGAACATCAAGAAACCTACAATTTAAATTTTATAGTCTCACAAATCATCAATCTTGCTCCAGAACCCTAGGTCCAAACACAAGAGATTGCAAGGCTAGAGAACTAAATATAAAAACCTCAAAATTATTTAAGATGGAATTCATGCTTTGGATGATGCTTTCAATTACAATGGCCAACATGAATACCAATGTGAGGATACAAAAAACCAAAAACTTGATTAGTATAAGCCTAGAAACTGCAGATCTTCCCTTAGAGCCTTGGTCACTACACTTGGAAGCTAGAAAGGATCAAAACTAGGTTGAAAAGCCTTCTAAAACTATTAAATTTTATGAAACATTTAGTGGTCATGTCAATTACATTGACCAACATGAATACCAATGTGAGGATATCACCAAGCTCCAATATTGACTTACATAGGCTTAGAAACAACAGATCTCTAGCCAAAACATTAGTAGTTGCCTTAGGAGGTATAGAAGCCCTTAAACCTTGTCAAAACATCATAAAAACTCTTCAAACTTGCTCTATACATTCAAGGTCATTTCAATTAAATTCTTCAACATAAATACCAACATGATAATAATTGAGAGCCTTTACTTTGATGGATGTGACCTTAAGCAACATAGATTTCCCTCTACCTCCCCAACACTAACATAGAAATTTAGAGGAGCTAAAGATGTGGTTGAAACTTTGTCAAAATTTTTCACAAAATTTAATTACATTGGATATTAGGCCAAATACATTAATCTAGCATAGAGGAAAATGTGAGGACATCAAAGAGTATTTACTTTGCTCCAAACAATTTCACAATGGCATATTTCTTCATCAAACCCTCGCTATTGTAGTAGGAGGCTTGAAGCTTCATGAAACTTTACCAAAATCCTTTCCAACTAATGAGTTGTAGTTTTTTCAGCTGCATTGATGATGGCTTATTGATTGGGCCTTGTCAATGAGGCCTCATTGATTGGGCCTCATCGACAAGGCCTTGTCGATGCATCATGTCCACCTTTTGGCTATAAATATGTGCCTACCAGCCGCATTTATGACATCAAGATTTCAGTAGTATCGAAGCTATTGTAGTTTGTTCATTTGAGAGTTAGGATATTTTCCCTGAGTTCCCATAGTAGGAGTCATTGAGTGTATAGATCTTTATTCAAGCATTGTTGTACCTAAGCACGATAGTGTATGTGGTAATAAAGATGAGCTTTTTGATAAACCTTGTACTACTTTGGATAGATTAAATATTTCATTTATGCATTCAATATTTTTAATTATTTATTAAATGATTTTTAGTAATTAAGAGAATGAAGCAATTAAGTAAGATAAGTGAGATAAATTAAACACATAAGTATGACCACATCAAGTGTAATGCATATTTTCTTGGTAATCCCAGTAGCGTTATTGCTTGGTATGCCTAGTACCATAGTGCTTGGTAACCCAGTAGTGGATACATGGGTTTAGGATGTGTGTGGAAAGTGGGACTAGATGCTTAAGTTAGAACTAGTTAGACATTAGTTAACTAGTTAATCTAATTACTTTTATCTCCCTTTGAACACCAAACCATAAAATATAAAATGATAAAAATCAGATGCCTCAATTACACTTGACCATACCAGTGTACATCACAAGTGTAATTGGAAAGACAATGATTGACCTTAAGGCAAAGATTAACTTACTAGAACACTAGTGCACCAAAAACTACAAAGTCCATGGAATTTAGCTAGATCATGTGTGAATGCTTGTGATTCATATGGTTGGGAATAGGGGTACCTCACTGCTCTTCATTGGCACCATTGTCGGGGACTTCGTTTGTTGAAAAACGACCTATCTAAGATTAGTGAATATTATTCATATTTTTGGATGAACTAAAGGTCAACGTCACTCTCAATGACATATAAACTACTAAGCACACTAATAATTTTATTCGTTTTGCAAAATGTCTTCTTCTTCTCATAGATGCGAAGATGTCAAACTGGCACTCCCATAGGAATGAAAAGTGGTATATACTCATCCCGACTAATATGTATTAGATTTCACCTTCATCCTACATTTGGATGAATAGCTGCAATGGTGTGATATGGAGGGCAACATCATCTTGCCCTCCAATTGATCTATGCTCGGGATGATGTTTCAAAACTCTTAAAAAGTTGGGCATCACAGACCTTCACAAGGAATACATTGTGACTAGTTATGACACTCAGGACTACCATCCCATTGAAACACAACACAAGTAAGATCGACATCAAGAGAAGCTCCATGAGGCTACAAAGGGAAAACATTATACTAATCCCTTATTCCTACTAGATCAAGATGACAATGAGGGTCCTCCTTTTGAAGGTTCTCAACATGAAGATTCTCCACCCCTTGTTATTGGTGATGAGGGTGCGACCCTAAACCTATGATCCACTATTCATAAATTAGGTTCAAGAAGGAGTGATAGTCAAGGTAGGGACTCAGGGAAGCATCACAATAGCAAGGGATCTAAGGATTGTGGTTGTAATGAGTGAAAAAGTGATGGTGGACATTGTGGTGGTAGTGGCGGTCCACCTTCCTCTCCACCCTCTTCATTCAATTTCAAAAATTCCTCTTCATCTTTTGGTTCTCATAGAAGCCATTATCGAAATAATTGTGATGAAGCTAATCAACGAGACAACAATGACCATGAACGCCACTAGAACTGAAGGGGTGGTTGAAACCATCATTGGCATCATTGATGCAGTGATGATGATGAACCTCTATTAGAGACTTGAAGCATGCTGAACATTGTAGAGGTAGTTAGAATTCCAACCAGGCATATGAAAGATAATAGGATCAAGCACTTAGACATGAATAATATCGCAAGATTTGAGGGAGGATACAACTCTGATCCACAAACATATCTACAAGATTTCCATGATGCATGTGCCTTAGAGAGCATAGAAAATGAATGGTAAAAACTCAAGCTTTTCCCTAGGACACTCATCAAAGCTAGTACTAGTCCTTGGAACTGGAATCCATTTGCCAATGGATTACCATGTTAGAGCTATTTAATAACAAATACTAGATGTGCTCCGGAGTGTCTAATCTAAGAAGGTAAATCCAAGGTTGGAAATAGGGAACACATGAACCCTTGGATGCCACCATGGATAGATACTATTCACTCTTACATCAATGACCTAGCCATGGTTATTCTCAGAGGGAATAACTTTGCCGCATCATAGATGGACTCAGAGAAAAAACTAGAAGAACTCTTGGGATGTATGCTCAAGGAAACTTTTTTTGACCAGAGAGCTCATTAGATCCAAAGGTTGATAGAGCATGTAGAAAAAGAAGAAGGTGAGTTACGAAAAAGAAAAAGTGTGAAAGAGTATAATAAGAACCCTTTCATTAGAAAATAGGAGGTCCAATTTTTTGGTGAGGAGTCACTGCTCAATGAAGTGGTGAATAGAAACACCTTGCCCATTCAAAGATCTATTTCTGATATTTTGGCAAAGGTTAATAAGTTATGAGAATATTTGGATAAAATATTTCAAACTACCATGAAGATTTTTGAAGAATCCAAAGAGAAAAATAGTAATCATAACCACAGGAGACAAAAAGAAGTTGAATGTGCCTGCCAAAGAGGTAAGGGAAAAGGTGCAATTATAGAAAAAGTTGTAAAAGATAACTCTGATGATGAAACTAATTGTGAAATTTGTTAATATAAACATCCAATAGGTTGTTACACTATGGTGTCACACTTATAAGAGTTCGGCATGTATGCATTGAATCCTCGACTAGCATGTAGGCAAGCACCTAGACAATTGCCTTTTCCTCAAGGCAATCCAAGGGAATTCCACCAACAACAACAAGCTTACTACCCAAGTGGAGCTCCTCCACAACCAACCACAATTGTGGGGAATGCCACCACCAAAGTAGTAGTACCCTCATAGGCAACCAGATCCATATGCATACTATGTTCAACAACCCATCTCCCCAAGAAGTTTTATGAGTCATACCTCATTTCAACATCACTATTACCCTCCAAAGTACCACTAAACACATTCACCATCTACTTGAGGGGAAAACCCATATCCAAAATACCCTATGCATCTGTCTGCACACACACCTTCACATTCAACCTAGCTACCTCTTGCTCCATTCATGCACATTGAGATTCCTCCACAGTCAAAACAATGAAATGCTACAAGGGTTGTACATTCACAACCGACTTTCCAGCTTAGTGGTTCAGAAAATCGATTTAGAAAAAGACCCTTCTTTTGATCCAACAGCCCTCTCCAACCCTCACAACCTAGTGTGGCTAATAATCATGCATCTCTATACCCTCATCCTCTACATAAAATACCTTTGAGTGCCCTTCAAACCAAGTGCTACCTTGGATTTGCACTATAATGCTAACTCATGTTGTTTCATAATGGATCAAGGCTAAAAATATTTCCATGAAAAGATTTGACCCAAGAAGTCCACTCATTTACCTACAGATCATTGGACATGAGCCACGTCAGGCTCTTCTTGACTTTTCTTCTAGAGTTAATCTCATCTCCCATGACATGTACAAGGCCTAGAACCTACCACCTCTTAAGAAGAGCAACATCCATCTAGAAATGATAGATCAGTCAATTACTGTCCCTTTTAGGACTAGTAAAGGACATTGTGACCACAATTTGTGGGTGGTCCTATGCTACTAATTTTCTAGTGATTAATGTTGAAAACTAAAAAAGTGACTTTCCCATCATTATGGGAAGATCTTGGTTAAGCACAATCGATGCATGTATGGACATAAGGGATCTCTCTTTTAAAATATCCAAAGAAAATGAATTGGGAAAGATAGAGAAGAAGCACATTCCATGCATTGTGTATACCAATAATGGGTGAAATTGTGTGAAAAATATTTGTTTCATCAAAAGCACATACATTAAAGCATGCAATTAGTGTGCACAAGAAATCAATATTCAAAGGTGTCTATACGTAGCACCCACAAAACAGGAGGGCACCTAATCGTTAATAGCTGACTTAGATAGTAACACATTATGCATGGAACTAACTGAAAGTCTAACATGTGCTTATGTTGAAGACATGGATAAAATTGAATAAGTTCATCCCCAACTCTCTGATGGAGATGATGATACTTGTTGGGGAGAGTTGAAAATCCGTGATAACTTCAAGTAGGAGTCCCTAAAGCTAAAAACTTTATTAACCAACATGGAATATGCATTTTTAGATAATGGTAAGTTGGTCATAATTAATGCCAAAATTTCTCTTAAGAAAAATAAAAGCTATTAAATGTAGTTAAAAAATTCCCAATAGCCTTTGCTTGATCATATTCTAAGCTATAGGAATCGATCTAAGGATATGCTAGCATTACATTTACGTTGACCTAGCCATGAAGCCAAGAAGGTAGTCATAGAGGTGGCTAAACCCCAAATTGAAGTAGACCATCATGGAGGAAATTGAATAACTCCTCAAGGTAGGGTTCATCTATCCCATCGCAGATAGTGAGTGGGTTAGCCCACTAGTAATTATGCCAAAGAAAGGTGGCAAATGGCAGGTCAGCATTAACTTCAAGCTATTGAATATGGAAACATTTAAAGATCATTTTTCATTTCCATTTGTAGATCAAGTATTGTACACCATATCTAGGCATTGTTATTATAGCTTCTTGGATGGTTATAGTGGCTATAACCAAATCGAAATTACGCTAAAAGATCAGTCCAAGACAACATTCACAAGTCTTTTGTGGATTTTTGCATATTATAAGATGCCATTCAATCTGTGCAATTCCCCTACAACATTTCAACACCTGGTCCTTAGTATTTTACAACAATAGATTGGTAATGGTGTGGAAGTCTTCATGGATGAATTTTCTACCTATAGAGCTACATTTAAGTAAGCCTTGGACCAACTTGAGCAAGTATTGAAGAGATGTGTTAAAATAAATCTGTGGCTCAATTGGCAAAAGAGCCATCTNGAAGAGATGTGTTAAAATAAATCTGTGGCTCAATTGGCAAAAGAGCCATCTCATGGTCTAGGAAGGCATTGTACTTAGGTATAGAATCACTCAAGTAAGGATTGAGGTAGACCAAGAAAAGATAAGTATCATCCAAGGAATAACACGCCAGCCAGAGATAGTTAAAGATGTTTGGTCATTCCTTAGACACACTGGCTACTATTGGCAATTCATAGAGAATTTCTCTAAGATTGCAAAACCACTGCTAGAGCTTACAAAGAAAGATGCACCTTTCATTTGGACCAAGGAATATGAACATGCATTTCAATAATTAAATGAGAAACTTGTAGAAACACCAATCCTACAAGCACTAGACTGGTCCAGATCCTTCCACATCATGATGGATGCATCTAACTATGCCTTGGGAGTAGTGCTCACATAGATGGATTATAAGAAATAGCCATACTACATCCACTGCATGAGCTAAAGCATTGTGGGAGCACAATTAAATCACACCACCATGAAAAAATAATTAATGGTAGTGGTGTATGCTCTAGAAAAGTTCAAGCACTATGTGCTTGGCTAAAAAGTATTCATGCACATAGATCATAGTGTAATATACTTCCTCATTAATAAGCCAACATTGAGCCCTCATGTCATACGGTGGCTCGTGATCTTGCAGAAATTCGATCTGATGATGGTAGATCAAAAAGGAATCAAGAGTGTGATCACTGACCACCTCTCTCACTTAAGATGGGATAACAAAGAGGAGGAAAGCCCGCTTTCTAATCAGTTTCTAGATGAACTCTTATTTATAGGAGCAATAAATGAATAAAAACTTATAAAAACAACATGGTACAATGGCATCCTCACTTATCTTCTTACCCAGGATATGCCACAAGATCTTGACTTTAGAAAGAAGCAATAATTTTTCATTAGGACAAATATTTCATGAAAATCAATAGACACCTCTACAAGGTGTGTGTTGTTGGCCTTATTTATTGATGTGTCCCTGACAAAGATCAACTACACATTCTCTAGGATGCTCAAGAAGGACCTTGCGGAGGCCACTATGCAAGGAGATGCAGAATCATAAAAATCCTGATGGAAGGATACTATTGGCCTACAATCTTTAGGGATTCCCACCAATTTTTCCAATCATGTGAACATTGTCAACAAGATGTGGGGATGACCGCTTGCATGGAAGGTCCTCAATAGTGAATTCAACCATTGGAACCTTTTGACATATGAAACATTGACTTCATGGGTCCCATCAAACCCATGTCCAATGGAAAGGCATATATTATCATAGAGTCAACTACTACATAATATGGGTAGAAGCACTAGCTATTACTGATTGTACATCATCCATTGTTGCTAGATTTATACAACAAAATATTGTAAATAGGTTTAGGATGCCATGTTTACTAGTTTCTGACAATGGAACTCATTTCACATGTGCCACTTTTAGAAATTTTATGCAACACTTAGGGGTTGAACATAAATTAACATCACCCTACCACCCCTAAGCCAATGATTAAGAAGAGGTAACTAACTAGGAGATCACAAAAATACTAACGTGGACCATTAGAAAATATTGGAAATATTGGAGTACAAAACTTAATGATGCCCTCTAGGCTTACTATTCAACATGAAAACTTCCTATTAGCTACTCTCCCTATGAGTTGGTGTACAAAAAACTTCCAACACTCCTGATCCAATTCAAGCTTCGTACACTCTCAACAACCTATGATCTGAAGCTTGACCTAAGTCTAGCATAGAAAGAAATATTGATCAACCTAAACATGCTAGATTAAAATTGATTAGTGGCCCTATCTTTGAATGAGATGCACAAGGCATTCAACAAGAAACATCATAACCTAAGAATATGAAAGGTAAAACTTCAACTAGGAGATAAGGTCTTCTACTTTAACCCCACACATATACCCTAGAAGGCAACATTTCAAACATTGTGGAAGGGACCTTATATAATTGATCAAACCTTTACCTCTGGGGCCATGTTAATCTACAAACCTAAAATCCCAAATAAAAAGTAGTTGGTCAACATCCAACAAGTAAAATCTTTCCTGAAACCAAGACAGACCAGTGCAACTACCACCTCCACAAATGAACAACCATGTTCCATTTTTTGAATCTCCTCCTTCCAACTTGGTCATGGGGGAGATGGCCATTCATGTTAACAATCCATATGGCTTCTAAGTTTTTTTCTATTTTTTTTTCCATGTTTTTGATTTTACAAATTATTTATTTTACAAATTTTTAATTTTCAGATTTTTCTAATTTTACATCTTCGTTAGTACCTTTAAATCTCTCTTGATCATTTTACACTTTCTTATATATTTTACTTTATTTTCCTTTGTTCAAAGTGTGATATTTCCTCATTTTTGCTAATAAAATTACTTTATTGCCACAGGACATAGTGTCGTTGTTACTATTTAAAAATGATGGTTTGTGCTTGATGTTGCGATTGTCAATGTCTAGTTTTTATTTTTGAATTCTAATGTCTGATGACATGACATGGTTTATTTTTCATGAAATAGGAAATGATTCCATGTCATCCCCCCATCTAATAACTCTATGGTTTTCCATGTTCTAGGAATTTGAGATCCCTTACATTAAAGAAACTTTTAATCGATTGGTAACCTTGGTAGTTCCAGAATTAGGAACAATTTAAAGGTTTGTAAAGGATGTGACATCAAGGGGACTCAATATTCTTTGTACTCTTCTACTTGCTCAAGTGCTTAAATGTTTTTCATAGACTTCTTACCATTCCATTCCAACCACTAATATGAAGTCAAATAAAATCTTTGCATGGTGTGGTTCCCATCCAAAAATTAAAAAAAAAAACAAACGATGGGAATTCAAAGCACACCACTCAAACCAATAAATGACCTACAACCACTGGTTATGGGACTAGAAAGACATGCACCCATGCCTAAAGGTTCTCTCTAACTAAGGCCCTCTCTCACTTCCTATTTCTCTTTTTTCTTCTTCTTATGGAAGGATGGTTGTTTTGTGGAAGCACTCTCATGTCTCATGCTAGTGGACCAATCTTAGAGTGATAATGTTAAGTCATTGAATGCGGTTGGTTTTGGTCTAGACCAAGGATGGATTTTCTTAGGTCATTTTAAACACAAATTCCACAAGGGTCTTCTTATGACATCAATTTAGAATTCCATTCCACCTTCTTCATCATCCATCCATGTTTCCATAACTCATCTCATTATTGGGTTCTATGTTATGCTCTATGTCTTATTTTGATGTGTTAGAATTATTAGATAGATTCTTTTTGGTTGGTCCTTAACTTTTCATAATCAATAATCAACTATGGGGCCCATGGACTCGTTAGTTGAGGTTATGCAAGGGCAACAAGGGCATGATCCTGCTATGGGGAGGATCCACTTGCATAGCTCCTGGTTTGGTTACTTAAGGTTCATTATCATTGTATTCCACTCAGTTCTCCTCAATCTTTTATTCCATTCATTCGCTGAATCATTTTTCTCCATTTTTCCAAATCTATAAGCTCCAACACCCTCTTCTCATATTTTCATACGATTCTTAGCCTTTTAAGCTTTCATTTGATCCAAATTTCATTCAAAATTTCTTTGTATTTTGTAGGTTTGACCAAAGTCAATAGTCATCTATGGTGGTCAATAGCTACATCAACAAGGCCTCATCAATGCAATGCAAAAATCCTATATATACCACCACACTCTTAGAAATTTTTGTTATTTGTCTCATAACACACTGGGAGTTTTTGCTATTTTTTAGAGCCCTTAACTTCCCAATTGTTTGTTCAAATCACTCTGTTCTTCAATCCTACAGCTACTAGAGGTAAGATCTTTATCATGGGGGCCGCAAACCGTAAGGTTTTCGATGAAATTTTTTGAAATTTTTTCTTAACTTTCCCAAAGGGTTAACAACCTTGATAATATACAAAAATCAATTTTTTTGAGAGTTAACCCTTCCAACAATCTCTAAGATGATTATTAACAATATCACATGAATAAAATAATGATTAGAGTAACTACATTAGTCATAATCACAACTTAGCCAAGTGTAACTATCCTAAAGAGATAAAAGGTATCTTAATTTCTTCATGTTACACAACAATTGCTAACACATGGTCTTATTGTGATTATAGATGGTACCAAGACCTAAGTTCCTACAAGAAGGAGAGCCTTCTTAACCATGGAAGAAATGGCCCAAATCTAAAAGGGGCCAATAAGAACAAGCCCAAGAACCACGAAAGGCAATCCATGTAATGGGACCTCTTCATGAGGAGCCCGAAGTGGAATCTATTCAATAGATTCTAGAAGAAGAAGTGCCCACATAGCAATTATAGTGAGGGGAAATTCTAGGACCTATGCCAAGGCTTGATTTCACTTTGAATCAAGCCTACCTTGACATCATTAGGTCCTGAGAGATTCAACAATTAGTTCTTCAAGAAATAAACTTTGGGCCATTCCTAGAGAAAGCTCCAGCAAATGTCAAAACACAACTACAAACCTCTCCCATGTGGTGAATCATCACATCTAGTGGGAAATGGTACATGGAAGAGACATATCTCTTCTAAAACAATAGAAGGCTAGGGTCCACAGTCAAAATCAAGGATGTTCAAGTATCCTACTCAACTGAGGCTATCACACAGGCACTAGGGTTGCTTAACATTAGGACATAGTTGGTGAAGCTATCAATGAAAGTTGATCATAAGGCCAAAAAGAAGTGGACTTGGTGTTACAAGGTTGACCATAAGGAGTACAGTGTGCTCACATTGGCAAAGTAGATCTATTTTAAAATTGTAGCCTATCACATCAATTCAATGGTGAGGCCCAAAAAGCTAATCGCCTTCTCCACCTGAGCATGAATTACTTTAAGCAAGAGATTTTCTATGAGCCTTCCACAACTCATCTATTTGGAGATTGAAAAAAATTTCAAGGAAATAAAATGTGGAAGGAAAACCCTACCATTTCTGTGCCTCATTAGAAAACTTTGCAAAAGGGCAAGAATCGTCCACTATGCCAATGACACAATCAAGCATTCTCCTTTGGCCTCATGATCATAAATCATAAAGGAAAAGATGTTGATTACAACTCAAGAAGAGGAGCAGTTGCCACCACCACTGCCTAATCAAGAAACAATGTTGGAGGCCCATGCAACCATTGAGTTCTTACAAAAAATCCAAGAGTAGCTCTTACACGAGCAAGAGCAACATGTAGGGATGAGTAGTGTAGATCTATCTATGTACCAACCAATAATGAGTCACCTTAATGAGGTGGCTCAAAAAATTAGCTAGATAGAGAGGGGTCGACCAATATTCTCTACCCAATGAATGTAGTTGCCCATGAGGTCTGATTCCAATGCTCAAGAGGTGACAATGTCATTATCTCAACACCATTTATTCCTAGAAATCTCTAGGAATGCTACCACATTCTTAATGCATTTGAAAGAAGGTGAAGGTGCCACTATCCTAGTGATGTAGCACCAAGGGTGAAAGATGATGGATAAAGTAATTTTTGACCATCTCATTAAAGCACTAAATGCACCTATAGCATTTGTATTAGACATATCTGCACTTCAAGATGTGTAGATGTCCATAGGCACAGTTAGTAGAAAATTAAATGCAACCTAGCATGAATAATTATTAGATCAACTGGTGGGGACTGGGCAATCGATTCTAGATATCTTCAATTTTTTGAATAACATCATTGCAACCTAGTCAAAGCTACTAGACACAAGGGGTAAATGCATCATCCTAGAGGGGCAACTTGAAATGGCTTAAGTACAAAATCAATGCTTGACATTGACGGTTGCCAAATTACATGCCTATCTTGCTAATCCTATAATCCTCAACCCAACAATAACTAGAGATGGAAATTTTCAACAGCTTCAAGAATGATTCAAGAAGGTTGAGGAGGAAGCAGTATGACCATCTTCAACTAGTCCATGGTAGAGGCAAAGATGTATTCATTTTAGAAGGACTTGGCTTAGATGCACTAAGAGAATGAAACTCTAATTTCACATAATCATTGCTTGTGCAATGTTGATGCTTAAAAGGAACAAATGCAAGAATTTATACATCAACAGTGGGAGCAACTTGCCAAGGTGAACATTAAGTTAAGAAGATTGGTTATAGAAAATTGGAATCTATCAATGGAGGAAGTTCATGCCTTACACTAGATTGCCACCTAGAAAAATGAAAGCTTGAAGTTTAAAAGAGTTAAAAATCATTATAGAGACTAGGTTGGTTTGAAGAAGGAAGTAAATAAAAATCACATCCAAATGGAAAAAGAAAAAATAAATGAAGCTCTCTAGAAACTCCAATAAGGAAGAGAAGTTTGGCAGCCCATTGTTGATGGGATTGATGCCTACAAAAAAGCAAAGATCCACCTAAAGGAGTTGAAGATAGAAGAAATGACAAAATACATGGAGTTGGCCAATCTTTGATATGCAAACTTGGCTATGCTAACTACTAGATGACCATTTATTAGAGTTAGAGAAATAAGTGGCTAGCTCATATTTGCTATACAAGGTAAAGTTCAAGCACCATAAAAAGACCAAGCAGAAGCTTGAGACTACAAATGCTAAAGTTAAAGTTCTCAGAGCATGATTCATGGACCAACGATCAATTTCTTAGAACCTAGCCAAATATATGAATGATTACTAAGTGCTTAAGGATACAATCAAAGTGTTCGACATTGAATGCAAACAATTCACTACCTGGTTTATCAATGTAAAGGAGTTGTTTCCAACAATTCCATGTCCCTAGGATGTGCCTATTCCAACCCACATTGGTGAAACTGTGTGGATGATGCACAATCCTAGAAGGAGGAGAAAATGAAAGGACAGTTGGATGCTTTTTCCTCCCACCAGAAGTTGCAATAGTAGTAGGACAGCCACAACCACCTCGACCGCTGCATGTGTGTGAAGCCAGTGAAGGTGCCTTAGAACCTCAGGAGCCACCACCACCTGGGACTTTGATCTTCTCCACAAAAATTCATGCCATCAAGGAACATGTTGTCCAATTTTGAAGAGTCATGTCATGGTGTTCAATTTTGTGTCATGAACACCGTCATTTTTGTAATGTGCCAATCTATACACTTAGGCACTCCATTTTTTGTCAAGTTAGTCTGTTTTATTTGTGAAAGATCAGTCAATAATCCCATACCTTCCCAATTTTTTAAAAGAACTCAAGGATGAGTTTTCATTTAGTTGTGGGGGTATGATGAGTTGCATTTTTATCGGTTATGTTAATGATGCCTCGTCGATGCAACCTTGTTGACTCGGCCTCATCAATGAATCATATCATGCATCGATGAGGCCTCGTCAATGCAGTGTCCAAATTTTGGCAATATCTATGTGCCTACCAACTGCATGTTTTCCTCGAGTGCCCGTAGCAAGAGTCATTAAGTGTATGGATCTTTATTCGAGCATTGTTGTACCTGAGCACAACAATGTGTGTAGTAATAAAGACGAGCTTTTTGATAAACCTTGCAACACTTTGGATAGATTAAATATTTTATTTATACATTTAATGTTTTAATTATTTATTAAATGGTTTTAATTATTTATTAAATGACTTCCAATAATTAAGCTAATGAAGCAATTAACTAAGATAAGTGAGATAGATTAAACACATAAGTACAACCACTTCAAGTGTAACACATATTCACTTGGTAATCCCAATAGCATTATTGCTTGGTATGCCCAGTAGCATAGTGCTTGGTAACCTAGCAATCGATATGTGGGTTTAGGATGTGTGTGGAAAGTGGGATTGGATTCTTATGTTAGGATTAGTTAGACACTAGTTAATTAGTTAATTTAAATTAGTTAATCCAATTACTCTTATCTCCCTTTGAACACCAAACCATAAAATATAAAATGATAAAAATTAGATGCCTCAATTACCCTTAACCATACCAATGTACATCACAAGTGTAATTGGAAAGACAATGATTAACCTTAAGACAAAGATTTACTTCCTAGAAGACTAGTGCACTAGAAACTACAAAGTTCACAGAATTCGACTGGATCGTGCGTGAATGCTTGTGGTTCATATGGTTGGGCATAGGGGTACCTTGTTGCTCATCACCAACCTAGCATACAATTAAATTATGTTGGATATCTAGACAAATATTTTGACCAATGTGAATACCAATGTAAGAAACCTCTACCGTAAAAAATAAGCTAAAACACCATCAAAATAGGTTCGACATGTTGAAAGCCTAATCTGAAGTGCTCACAAGCTATCCTAGTGGGTCCTACAAGTCAACAATAACACCCAAACTATCACCACATTGATAAGAATAAGTCAATCTTGTTGGGAAATGTTTTTTTAGCTTTTTAATATTTTTGAAAAGAAAAACACTTTTATAGTAGTTTACTGCTAGTTTTCACAAGCTTTTTCTATTTTACAACCTTTTTTCTTGCTTTATTAATTTTTATTAGCCTTTTTATTATTTGAAAATTTTAAAATTTATTTTGTCTTGATTTTTTATTATTTTAACACTTTACAACTTGTTTTCTATAGCTTTTACTATTTTTGACAATTTACTACCTATTTTCCTTAGCTATTTTCTAGTTTTGGCAATTAGCAAACTATTTTTTTTAATTTCTCACCTATTTTGGCAATTTATAATTGATTTTCATTAGATTCAAATTATAAAAATCTTAAATAAAAATAAATTATTTTTATTTATACTATTTCTAGCCTGGTGCAACCTCATTTGACCAATTTTGACCTAATCAACACCGTTTGATCTCATTTGGTATCATTTAATATAATTTCCTAATATTATTTGGTAGCATTTGATGACATTTTACATCATTTTTAACATTGTTTGACCTTGTTTGGCCTTCCTTGATAACGTTTTACCTCATTTTGACATCATTTGATATAATCCAACCTTTCACCTATCATTTTTAATTTTCATGTATCAACAATGTGGTGGAATATGAAGGGTTAATCAAAGGAACAATCTTAGCTCATAACCAAGGAATCACATATTTAATGGTAAAAGGTGATTCATAGATTGTGGTTAACCAAGTAATTGATGTTTATGCATGCAAATCCAAACATTTACAGCCTTATTGTGCCCTAGCTAAGAAATTCATGCTACAATTTATAAATGTTGAAATTTAACACATACCCTAAACCAAGAATAACTTAGTTGATGCCACTGCAACCTTAACCCTAAGTGTAACATCATTTGTTTTTAGCAAGGTACCTTCCTTGATAGAGAACTATGGCTTCCCATCATGGAAAACACTAAAAAAATCTCTATAGCTACTATGAATAATAATGTCCTTAACAAGAGTGGTATGATGATATCAAGTTATACTTGATGCATGGTGAATCTCCATAAAACCTAACCACTTCTAAAAATAATGATGTATGTAAAAGAGCAAAACAATATGTCATTATGGCCAATAACACATTATGTCAAAAGTCCTATGATGACATATTATTAGTGTTCTTGAGAAAAACTAATGCTCGCATAGTCCTTGAGTAAGTTCATGAGGGTATATGTAAAGGACATATAAGATCCAGAGCCATGGTTGCAAAGATTATATGACTAGGACACTATTGGCCCTATATGGAAAGAAAATGCTTGAAAAAGGTTAAAATTTATGATACCTATCAATGGCATGATAGCTTAATACACATGCAACCAATTGAGTTACATACTACTCAAATTACCTGGCCATTTTAACAATGGGAAATTGACATTATTGTACTATAACGCATAAGTATTCTATAAAGCATAGCTTCATCATCACCACAACTAAATATTTTACAAAGTGGATTGAAGCTATTCCTATAAGAAAAAAAAGAATCCCAACAAGTCTATAAATTTATATTAGACAACATATTATCCCATTTTGGCATACCCTTAACTATAGTAATAGACAATGGACCATAGTTTAGAAGCTAGGATACATAAGCCTTTTGTCAACAATTAAGTATGAAACATTTGTTTTCATCATCGTACTACCCACAAGCCAATGGGCAAGTCAAACGTAGCAACAAGATCATCATCAACCTCTTTAAAAAGATGCTAAATAATAGTAGACTAAAGAGGCATGGGCAACTAGTGCATATGATTTAGGCCTATGGAACAACCTTTAGGACCATAACTAGTGCCAACCTATATAGCCTTATTTATGGATCTAAGGTCGTCTTGCCTCCTAAATTGCAAGTGCCATCCTTAAGTGTAGCTCTACTAAACTTCATCAATGATGAGTAGAACAAGGAGTTGCATACCATTAACCTCAATTTGGTAGAGAAGCAGTGAGCATAAATGCTTGCTCACATTGAATGATATCAAGAGAGGTAGAAATGGTGGCATCATCATGATCTAAATAGACAAAAAGTTAAGGAAGGAGACCATGTTCTTAGGGCCATTCACAAACATGTAGATAAGTTCTGGACCAATTGGGAAGGACCTTTCTTAGTTATCAAAGCTTATGGTAATGAAGCATTTAGATAGGTAGATGTGGATAGGAAAGAATTAACCAATTTAGTCAATCATTCCTATCTCAAACCTTACTATATCTAATACTAACCTATTTTATTATAGCCTTTATTTGCTTTTGTTTATAGGAATATAAGAATAATTTACATCAATGACCTTTGTACCCTAAAACAAGTGAGCCTATGTAAGTTCTCATCTCTCTTTTGGCATAACAAAGAACCATAGACTTTGTATAAATATATGATAAAAAATGCAGATTTTTCATGTCATACAACTTGTAACTAATAGTGGTCTATATCTACTTGTTATCTCATGTGGTTTTATGCAATATATTGTAATCACATATATTCTTTAACTTGTTTTCTTATTCTCTTTAAGTTGTGCTTGTAGGATGAAGCCTAAAGTCATCACAAAGGTTCAACTTGTTGTAGTAGTAAGTTATCACATGACCTTGATGCATAAGATTTTGTTAGCTTATCCAATCTTGCCAAAAGTGCTCACCTCACACCACTTCCCTTATCCCTCTTGAGCCATAATCCCATAACCCAAGTACAAACTTCCTTATCCTAATAACAATGAAGACCTATGTTTGACATTCATGAATCATAGCCATGTGACATCTTCCTCAACATGCTCTAATATCAAGTTCATTGGATGTAAAAAATCTCATTTAATGAGAAAAAAAACTAAGTTTAGCCTTAGAAATGGCATTTAATGAAGGTTTCATTCCAAAAAAAAGGAGAAAATAAATGAGAAGTAAATTGCTAAGAAATCCAAAAGGCCAATGAAACCTAAAAGTTAAATCAATGGGTCCAAAAAATAAATGGAGATGCCTAGTTGCCAAGAATTCCAAGAATGGAGTACTAGTTCCTCTAACACATCATTCAGTAACCAGCAGTTTGAGCAAAATGCATGAAGACTTGTTTAGCTAGTTCACATGTCACCACCATGCCATGATCATGACGTGAACATTTGGAATTCCTTATTAGCCAAAGCAACCATTTCCTAAGAATCAATATACCCTTTATCTCATCTTGAACACATAATGTTCCATCATGACATTATTTCACCATCATAAGCACTCTTCAGCATGGTTTGATAGCTACAAAATCAAGTGAGGAGGAACTTGGTTTGATGTGGCATTCACTACAACTATCCAATCCATGCTACTGACATATCTACAACCACCACAAAATTAAGGCCCATGTAGTTCTACAATGTGAGAGTAAGATGAAGAGGACTACGAGGGATACAATAGGATGAAGTCCTATTGTTTCTTGGTATTGCAAAGATGAAATGGGTTTTCAAATACTTGAATACCACACATGGACACATCAAAGTGTTCCAAGACCCCTAAACCATGTGGAGGAACTAGGAGAACCTATACCCTAAGACCTCTCTCCTAGGCTACTTCATTTTCACTTTGTGAAAATAAGAACTAGCTTCATAATGAGGCACCTTAAAAGATAAAAATTACAAATGTGAATTTGGAGATTCTCAAAGAAAACTAGACAAAGCAATGAGATGTCATTGATAACTTGATCAAAAAAATGAAGGACTACTAGGATTTAAAGACTAAAATAGAGACATTTAACATTGAATGTACATATTTTGCAACTTGATTTATTAGCACTCATGAGACATTTTAAGCTTTATCATATCCTTAAATGATCCCAATAACATCTACCCTAGGTGATCTAGATTCAACTATTCATGATCCCAAGATAAAAGAAAAAGAAAAAGAAAATGAGAGCCTTAATAGAGGCATTTAACATAAAGAAGATAGTAGTAGTAGTAGTATATTAGCTATCAAAACCACCAACATAGGAGGGATCTTCACTACCAGGAATAACGTAAAAAGTGTTGAAGATTTGATGTATTCTAGCAAGCTTAAAATAATAGTTTATGTTTATATTTTATCACACCATGAACTTTAGTATACACTATCATGGTGTCTAATGTTGTCTATGGTGTTTTGTAGTATGTATCAAGTTAGTTTTGTTTAATAAAGGCTATTAACTAATAATAACTAATTTTTGTTTATGTTTATCCTCTGAATGTGACTATTCCATTTTAACTATATACGTAATTATCCTAGTCTAATAACAATATATAGTAAAACACAACAACAATGTGAATTACAATGCACAACATAGTATTTATATTATAATAAAGATACTTGGTTACTTTATTCTTCTCTATTACTTTTTAGTTTATGTTCTTACATTTAACATGTATAATATTGATTGCTTATTTTATGTCATGCTACATGTTTATCTCAATTACAGTAATCATCAAATTATTTCTATTATATCCTAGACCTAGTGATTAATATCATAAAATTTTAACATAGTATCAGAGCCAAGTTTTGATGACTTTTAAATTATTATTATGAAGTACCCATAGTGTTGTAATTATTAGATGTATTTAGTGGTATGATAAGTATAAAACTTGATTGTAGAATTTTATTTTATACATTTCAAACATATCGTGAAAACTATAGAGAGAGAGCATAGTGTAACAACAAACTTTACTACTCAAAAGCTTGCATTTTATCTTATATTTTTACTTTGTTTTAGATTTTAAGTATTATTTTTTGAATTTACAATGAAAATATTATAGTTTTTAATTATAAAATAAAAAGAAAACAAGGTTTTCAAATTTTATTTATTTATTGCTTAAATCAATTTTCTTGTTAAGTCCTTAATCTATTTTATGATTATCGAACTATGCATAATGAATTAAAATTGATGTGCATAATTTTTTTTCCATTTAAAATTCAAAGTTTTAAAGCCCTATTTTTTCTTTTTTTATAGTTGAAAAATTTATCAAAATGACCTACAATGCTAGAGGTTGTGAATAGACATTGGGGTCTTCAAAGAGGAAGCATAATTAGTATACCCTATTTCTAGTTTTATCTAAGCATACATAGAGTGAAGCACCATCAACATCATCATCACTAGCACTACAACCATGCAGCCACCATGATAATTGCAATGGTGAAGCTTTTGGTTTAAAGGCCAACATCAAGAAGATCAAAATCCATTATGTAATTACCACACATTATGGGGAGTGTCAAACACTAAGAATATTCTTTTATTGATTGATGATCTATAATATTTTTTTTAAAATATTAATCTAATTATAACCTCTCTCATTTGATGGTGAAGTTAATTAATCTTTAATTTACCATGACAACATATGTTTCTTTTCTATTATTTATGTTGCAATATATTTTGAAGAAGATATTTATCCCTAAGATCTATAGTCAGTTTCCTTGTATTTCAAAAATTATATAACAACAACCAAAATGAGTTACAACATTCATTTGGAAAATATACACTACTTACCATGATATTTTATTAACTCTTATTTGCTTTACTATTTAGATAGTGCTCATTTTTTAAATACAATTTTATCTAAAAATTCTACTCAAGAGCATTACTCCACACTGTTGTGTTTGTGAATCTCTAAATTTTATAGTTTTGTAGAGATTACTTATGATGTGATGATCTTTCACAATTCATCTATTTAAAGTTATGGATTTGATTATAGAAAGTGATGAGACTTAATATGTTGGGCAACTTTGTCGACACATCCCCATCAATGAAGTCTCATTGATGCATTCCTGTCGATGCATCTTAGATGTGTTAACACATGTGTTGATGAGGATGCATTGATGCATTGACACATCCCTGTCGATGTAGCCCCATTGATGCATCCTTATCGATACATCCCCATTAATGTAACTAAATGCATTTATGCATTCTCATTAATGCAATGTTTGTATTTGCCCATAAATATGCAAGCACCCATTGCATATTTGGCACCATTTGGTTAATAGTGTAGCTAAACTATTGAAATTTTATTCTGTAATCTTAGAAAATAGTTAGTGAGTGCCCACAGTGTGGATTTGAATTAGTTGTATGGAGTCTTATTCAAGTGTTGTACCTAGATATGTTCCATGAATGATAATAAGATTGAGATTGATTCATATTCATTGAAACACTTTTAATTAGAATAGATTTACTTTCAATGTAATTTACTTTCCATGTACTTAGTTAACATTTACATTTCCATGCATGTTAATCAATTAGTAGAATGAGCACGACTAATTTCAAGCATAAACACGTATTCACTTGGTAATGCTAATAGTGGGTACATGAGTTTAGGACATGTATGATAAGCTAGGAACTAACACTAATTTTTCTAAGATAGTTTAGGTTTTATCTTATTATTATTAATTAGATTAAATAATTAATTTTCATTATCTTATATAATTTAGCCTTAGCCATACAACATCAATAATCATGTGCCTCACTTTGGACTAAACCATACGTGATGAAGCTACCACTAGTCTAAGTGAGAAGACAATGACCTATGATCAATGCTTAACAATCTAGATACCATACTAGTCCCATCCACAAAATTAGACTAAATTGCATATGAGTGCTTTTGATGCTATGATTGGGAATAGGGGATACTCGCTGCTCATCATTGGCATCATTACCAGGGATGATGCTAGTGATTTGGATTAGTTATATTATAAATGATTACTATTAAAGCATTAATGATTTATCTTTTAGGAAATATTAATATTTTAAATTACATACATAGTTAAATAAAAACATGTCTCCTTCACATAGAGCCTATAGTCCATCACATGATGAGAACACTAATAGTAGTAATGATAGAATCTATATTGAAGAGAATTGGAGTGAACCACTATAAGCAGTGATCTCATATGCCCATTTAAACCCTTACTACATTCAAAAACTATATTCAATTGATGTAGATAATACTAAAGGAAATAAAGTAAGCCCTAGAATAAGGAGGTCCTGAAGACCTACGATCTTCTCCAAACCTAGAAGAGATAAATCAAGGGACCATAGGGGGAGCTATAGGAGCCATGGTGATTTTCCCAATTTGTCATCTTTCTCTTCATCTTCAATGTCTAGTTCTAATGAAGATGAATGTAGGTATGGAGATAGAGCTCCACTAAGACATCATGATAGAGATAGAAATGGAAATCAAAGACAATATACAAGATACCAAAAGGAGCAAAGATGAGATCATCATAATCAGACAAATAGAAATAGAGATTATCACCAAGACATGTCTAATGATGATGAACCCTTGTTGATTACTAGAAGCATGATACAAATCATAGAGGTAGTTAGAATACCCCATAGGCATCAAAGGGAGAGCCGCATCAAATAGCTTGATATGAATAACATTCCTATATTTAAGGGAAGCTATACTTCTGATCTACAACATCATTTACAAGCCTTCCATGATGCCTAAATGTTTCAAAATGTCAAAAGTAAGTGACAAATGCTTAAGCTCTTTTCTAGGTTACTAATAGAAGAAGTTGAAAGTTGATATAGATCATTGGAACAAAATTCAATCCATCAATGGTCCACAATGCTTAATCTCTTCAAGAAAAATACCAAACCTATGAAAGAGTATCCAATGTGAAAAAATAAATCCAAGTGTTAAAGTAAGAAAACCATGAATCCTTGGATGTATCCTTGGATAGATACTATTCTCTACTACATAGATATCCAAGCTACGGGTTTCCTCAAAAAGATCAACTTCTTCATAGTATAAATGAGATTCATAACAAAACAAGGGAGACCCTTGGGATCTATGCCTAAGAAAAATTATCAGAACTAAGAGTCCATCAAATAGAAAGGCTAGTTACATAGGTGGATAAAGAAGAAGAAGAGCTATGTAAAAGGGAGAGTGTAGAGCAACATAACTAGGATCTAACTCTTCAAAAGAAGGAGGTCCATATTTCTGATTAGGAAAAAGGGGCAACTCTTAATAAGTTGATTTCATACAAAACCTTAATAATACAAAATTCTATTGCTAAGATTAAAGAAAGGGTAGATAAGATGTGGGAGTTGAATGGAAAAGTTACAAAAAACTTGAAAACCATAAAGGAAAAGGTGAAGGAAATGGGATCAAGTGATCAAAACAAGATGAGGAAAAAGAATAAGAAAAAAAGTAAGAAAATTTACCCAAAAAAGGAAAAATAGCTATAGTAGAAGAGTTTATAAACTCAGCTATAGAGGAGGAGGATGGATGTGACATCTATCAATATGAACATCCAAAGGGCTATTGGCTAGTTATGTTACATCTACAAGAGTCTAGGGCTTTTGCTTTAAATTCCAAGTTCATGGAAAAGAAAATGCCTAGGAGATTGCCCTATCCACAAGGTAATTATAAACAATCCTAAAATCAATAGTACTATCATAGTAGGATGTTTAATTAATCTTAAGACTACTATTAACCATAATGGAAAAACCCACAATTGTGGGGGATACCATCAACAAAGAAACAATACCCTTATTACTAGCCAGACTATTATGGATGCTACGTTCAACAACCTATATCTTCAAGTGGTTCTACTTTCCATCCCTCAAATTACTCCTACTACTCTCCTAAATACCATCAACCCATGACATCTCCTATGATATCACCATCCCATGCCTCTTATCCTTCATCACATCCTCAATACTCTCATACTTCCCTCCAACATATGTCACCACCAACAATGTAGGAAGGATTGACACCATAACCTGAATAGAAGAATGTAACTTTTTCTATGAACATATAAGTGCATGATAATGTTAGTATATCTCAGAAAAAATCTTGAAAACATCCTTTATTTAAGATAGTTCACACATAGATGAATGAAAATCATAGACCTATTGGCTCATCAAAACCATCACAAGTATAATCTGGTACAATCTCCTTCCTCACAAAGAAAATGTCTCCTAATCTTATGCAAAAGCAAACAACCATCACCACTCCAACACAAATCTTAAAAAATGAACTTATCACTATTGAGAGATAGAAAATTCCATGTACTAATAATAATAAAGGATGTGATTATGGGCTAAAAGTTCAAAATGATAACATGATCCCTATACCAACCCACACAAACTTGAAGAACAAGTGTGTATGAAAAACTATGTCTACACAATAGCCACTAAACCAAAAGACACCTAGTGGCTTGAGAATCAGAATACCAAATAGCTCAAAATATGCATTAAAATATATAATTCATTGATTATTTCTTGTCTTAAGAAAATGAACAAAACAAACAACTTAGAGAAGGACATGTTGCACTTTGACTATACACCAAAAGAAGATGTTAAATAAGGAGACCCAAGAACGGAAATAGAAAATCAAAAAGAGAATATTTATAGATCTTCTAAAAAGAAAACACCTTCTAGTCTAGTTAAATATATGTCTCTAAATTATCAAAACTTGATTATCATCAATGCTAAATGTACTAACAAGAGAAAAACTTAAATCATTAAAGATGATAAATGGAAAACTTATGATGTATAACCAAGGGAATATGTGGTCCATTTTTTAGATATCATCAATGAGTTTAGTAGTGGGAGAGATGCCTCCTCTTGAATCAAGAACTAATAAGTACATTTTTGCTTCTTCTTTTTTACAATTTTTTATCATTTTCCTATTTCTAATAAAATTTTTTGATTCTTAATATGTTTTTTGTTTCTTATTTTTGTTCTTTATAATTTTCTCTTTCCTTGAGTCATTTCCTTTATGTTTTATGAATGTCTACTACATTTTTGTTAATAATGATGTTGTCAATCATGATGAAGAAGTTGATGCTATGTGTTGGATCTTTGTCCTATGCTATCAAGATGATTGGGTANAAATCATGATGAAGAAGTTGATGCTATGTGTTGGATCTTTGTCCTATGCTATCAAGATGATTGGGTAAATAATTATGGAATGAAGTGAGACCACATCATCCATCCCTCCAGTTTCTCTTCATAAAAGGTCTTTATCATGAAAACAATATGGTTCTTCTCACACAAAACTAAAAATTAACTAATGATCATTATGCTATAAAGAAAGGGAGAAAGACCAAGTGGAAATGGAAAATGGTATGACCTCAAAGGAATTTTTTGGGTTCTCTTCTTAACTTCCTTATCGTTTATGAGTTCTCTAGGAACGTATCATCACTCCTATCATCGATCAATAAACAAGAAGCATGTCTTTGCATGTTGTGGTTACCATTAAAAAAAAGAAAGAAGAAAAAAAAAACAATTGGAATTCAAAGAACACCCCTTATACATAATAATGGACTACAAGCACTGGTTATGGGGCTAGAAAGACATGTTACCCATGCCTAAAGGCACCCCTCTAACTTATGCCCTTCCTTGCTTCCTTCTTCTCTTTTCTTTTCTTATCTTTTTGAAGTGATGTTTGTTCATTGTGGTTTTTGTGGACTCATGATGCTAGGCAAGAAGGGACACATCAATAAGAGGCCACTATTAATGGTATGGACTTGGTATGAAACTTGGACAAATATCTATCATGGTCATGTTAATCACAATGGATATAAAAACCTATTATGGACATGGTTAAGTACCTTACATCTTGGCCTATGCAATCCCTTCTTATCCCATTATTCACTTGATTGTTGCATGCAATTATGAGCCTAATGATTTTATATCATAAAATGCAAGATCCAAAACAAGGTAATTATATGTTGGTTGAAATAAAGGCATGATCTACATTTAACTTCTAAGGTGCCCATAGACATCTATAAAAGTGGTTATGCAAGGGCATTATGGTAGGAGCCTACTTTGGAAAGGATCCACTTGCATGACTTTTGTTGATCATGGATCTAAATTTAACCTTACATATTTAAGGATATCATGGACTACTTCTATGAATTTATGCATAATTTTGTGACTACTTCTCATCAATTTCAAAATATCTCTGATGCTTTTATATTGAAACTTCCTCTCAATTCTAAATTCTAAATTTCTTAGTCATCTTATGACCTAGACCTTTAGTTTTAATTGCTCAATAACTTGTGCACTTTCAAAGTTAAGCTCATTTATCAAGGGGGTGTTAAGGATATAATTTTTGAAATTTTTCTAACATCCCATTTTTGAACATTATGTGTTGAGTCATGATTTTCTTGGCCTTGACATCATAACCTTGTTATCAGAGCCTCAACGTCGGAGCCTCGACATTGGGTATGCAACGTTGGGGTCTTAATGCGATGTTAGGTATCCAACATTGGGGTATATACACTGGCCTATAAATATAGCACTTAGGCTCACAATCTGAGTTAATTTTTGCATTAGTTTTTTATAGTTTTGTTAATAGAGTCCAAATTATTGTAGTTTTATTTCATAATCATAGAGAACAATCAGTGAATGCCCATAAAGTGGATCTAAGTTAGTTGTACAAAGTCCTATTTGACTAGCAATGTACCTGGACATATTCCATGAATGATAATAAGATTGAGATTGATTCTTATTCATGGAAACACTTTGACTTAGATTAGATTTAATTTCCATTCAATTTACTTTTCATGTACTTAGTTAATATTTACAGTTTCATGCATTTTATTTAATTAAGCACATAAGTATGATTTCTTCAAGCATGTGTATGACTCTTGGTAATCCCAGCAATGCTTAACGTTTGGTAACCCAGCAACATCATATGTGTTCAGGATGTGCATAAGAAGTGGGATTGGATACTTATGTTAGGGTATTTGATTATTAATTAGCAATTAGGTTAGTTGAATTAATTATAAATTGAATTTCAACCTATTGTTAATCATAGAACAATAAAATATAAAATAATAAAAATGATATGCCTCACTCTAGACTAAACCATAAGTGACAAAGCTACCACTAGTCCAAGTGGGAAGACAATGAACTGTGATCAAGGCATAGAAATCTAGATGCCACAACTAGTGCCATCCATGGAATTCAATCAAATCATGTGTGAATGCTTTTGATTCATATGGTTGGACATAGGGGTACCTCACCACTCATCATTGGCACCGTTGCGAGGGATGGTGCTTGTTATCTAGATTAGTTATATTATACACGATCACTATAGAGGTATTAATGATCTATCTTTTAGAAAACATTAATATTTTAAGTCACACAAGTTATCAGACAAAATCATGTCTTCTTCACATAGGACCAATAATGCATCATATGATATGAACACTTGTAGGAGAAATGATAGGATATATACTGAAGAAAATTGAAGTGAAAAACCTCAAGCAAGGGTTTCCTATGCTCATTTAGACCCTTACTACATTCAACTTGTGTATCCTAGAGGATATGGACTAAGTCCTAGATCAAGAAGGTCTCCAAGGCCTAGGACCTCCTCTAAAGATAGACAAGATAAATCAAGGAACCATGGGAAGAACTATAAAAGCCATGGTGATTCTTCTAGCTCCTCATCTTCCTCTTCCTCTTCAACATCTAGTTTTGACAAAGATGAATGTAGGTATAGAGATAGAGCTTTACTATGGGGTCAAGACAAAAGATAGAAATTGAACCCAAGGGCAAAATCAAAGACATCACAATGAGTGTAGATTGGATCATCACAATCAAAATAATAAAAATAGAAATTTTCATCACAACACGTCTGATGACGATGAACCCTTGTTGGCCACTAAGAGCCTGATGTAGATCTCAAAGGTGATTAAGATACCTCACAAGCATCATAAAGATAGTTGCTTACCCAAGCTTGATATAAACAATATCCCTAAATTTGTGGGAGGCTATGATTTTGATCCACAACATCATCTACAAGCCTTCCATGATGCCTGTGCCTTATACAACATTGAAAGTGGGTGGCAAAAGCTTAAGCTCTTTCTTAGGACACTAATTCATAAAGTAGAAAGTTGGTATAGATTGTTGGAACCAAGTTCCATTCACCAATAGTTCACAATGCTGGAACTTTTCAATGAAAAATACCAAACCTATGCGAGGGTGTTCAACCTAAGGAGACAAATCCAAGATTAGAAGCAAGAAAATCATGAACCCTTAGATGTGGCCTTGGAAAGATACTATTCGCCCCTACATAGATGCCCAAGTAATGGTTTCTTTGAGGAAAGCCAAATTTTTCACATCATAGATGGACTTCATAATAAAACAAGGGAGACCTTAGGATGTATGCTCCAAGTCAATTATATGAGCTACAAACCCATCAAATCAAAGAGCTAATCAAGCATGTGGTGAAAGAAGAAGGAGATCTATGTAGACGAGAGAATGTAGAGGAAAATAACTAGGACCCAAATCTACAAAATAAAAGTGTCCAAATCTATGATAAGGAAAAAGAGGCAACTCTCAATGAGATGATTTTATAATGAACCTTTCCAATACAAAATTCTCTCATTAACCTTGACGTAAAGTTGGATAAGATGTCAGAATTGATGGATGAGAAAGTTAAAACTTGTGAAGAAATCATAGAGGAGAGAGTAGCACAAGAAAATCAAGTGATCACAACAAAAGAAGGAAAAATTACCAAGAAACATCTAGGAACACTTTTCAATAAGAAGGAAAAATGTCTAAAGGAAGTGAGGCTATAGACTCAACCACACACAAAGATAATGGATGTGACATTTGCATATATGACCATTGGCAAGCCCATTACCTGATCTTGTTGCATCTACATAAGAGCTGGGCAGGGGCATTAAATCCAAATTTTTTATAGAAGTAAATGCCCAGGATATTTTTTCTTCCATGTAGTAATTTTAGACAACCCCAAAACTAACCATACTATCTTAGGGGGACTTATTACCAGTCTCAACATTGGCATCAATTATAGCGGCAACAACCCTAGTTGTGGGGGAGGCCATCACAAAAATAGTTCTACCCTTACTACTAGCTAAACCCATATGGATATTATGTTCAACAATATATTTCCCCAACTAGTTCTACTCCCTCAACCTCAAATCACTACTACCACTCTCCCAAATATTAACATCCCGCAACATCTTATATGAGGTCACCACCTCACACCTCTCATCCTTTGACATATCCTTAATATTCTCATACTCACATGCCACTGCTAGAAACACAAGAAGGTTTGACACCAAAATATCAATAAACAAATGACACTTATGCTACAAATGTGCATAGACATGCTGATACTAGTAGGCCTCAACTGCAACGTAGGAAACATCCCGTCTAGAGGAAAGGTCATAAGCTAAAGCAAACCACACATGGACCTACCACATCATTCGAGCCAACATAATGCCAATATGATGCAATTCCTTCCTTTTCACAACCAATGTCCTCTAGCCTACACAAAAGCCAACAATCATCACCACTCCAACACAAGACCTAAACAATGAACCTATCGCTATGGAAAGCTAGCAGAATCCATGCATCACTAATAATAGTAAAGGGTGAAACTATGGGCTAGAAATTCAAAATATTAACACAACCCACAACAAAGCTAAGGAACAAGTGTATCAACAAAGAATAGACTATGTAGTAGCCACTAAAACAGAAGATACCCAGTGGCTTGAAAATGAGATTTTAGGATTATCTCAAAGATGCATGGAGATAATGGATCTACTTATTAGTTCTAGACTTAAGAAAATGGGCCAAATAAAAGAATTAGATGCATATACCTTATAGAACTATTAAGTATTTTTCACCTATTTTTTGTTTTACAATTTTTTTATCATTTTCCTATTTCCTCCTAAATTTTCTAATTCTTCATATGTTTTCCATTTCTTAATATTTTTTTCTTTATATTTTTCTCTTTTCTTGAGTAATTTTATTTTTACTTTATGAATGTATTTTTATGTTTTTGTTAATAATATTTCCAAGTAATTATGCAAAAGTCAATGCTATGTGTTGGGTTTTTTGTGCTATGTTATCAAGATGATTGGGTAAGTAATTGTGTAAAGTAGTGAGACCACCTTATCCATCCCTCTATTCCTCTAAATAAAAGGTCTTTTCCATGAAAAAAATTTGGTTCTTCTTTTATGAAACTAAAACTAATCAATGATCATTGTATCTTGAAGAAAGTGGAAATAACCAAGTGGGAATGGCAAAGGGTGTGACCTCAAGGGGACTTGTTGGGGTCTCTTCTTGACTTCCTTCATGTGGTTTATGACTCCTCTTGGAATGTATCATCACTCCCCTATTAACCAATAAAAATAAGGCTCTATCTTTGCAGGGTATGATTCCCATCCAAAAAGAAAACAAAAACAATAATGAAAATTTAAAGCACACACTTAAACACAATAACAGGCTACAAGCACTAGTTATGGGGTTGGAAAGACATGTTAGCCATGCCTGAAGGTGCCCGTCTAACTAAGGACTTTTCTTCCTTATTCTCTTTTCTTCTCTTTTTAGAGTGATGATTGTTCTTTGTGGTGGTTATGGACTCATAGTGGTCAGCAAGAAGGAACACATCAATGCAAGGTCACTGTTCATGGTATGGACTTGGTCTGAACTTGGACAGATATGTACGTTGATCATTTTAATCACACTTGTCACAAGAACCTATTGTGGACATGGTCAAGTACCTTACATCCCAATCTCTTCAATCCCTTCTCATTCCATTATTCACCTCACTGCTACATGTGATTATGAGCCTTTTGGTTTTGTGTAGTATAGTACAACATCCCAACAATGATAGTTGTGTGTTATTTGGAACAAAGGCATGGCCTACATTAACTTCTCAGGTGTCCATGAACATCTACAGAAGTGGGTATGCAAGGGCATTATGACAAAAGCTTGCTTTGGGGAGGACCCACTTGCATAACTTTTGTTGATCTTGGCTTTGAACTAATCTTCACATCTTCTAGAACATCAATGATGGTTTCTCTAAATTTATGCATGATTTTGGGACTACTTCTCATCTATTTTATTAATTTTCCATACTTTTCTATTTCCATATCCATTAATATTTCTTGTCCATCTTATAAATTAGACCTTTGGTTTCAATTATTCAAAAACCTATGTGCTTCCAAAGTTACACTTATTAGTCATAGGGGCTAGGGATGCCTACTTTTTAAAATTTTTCTAACATCCTATTTTCGAACATCATGGTAAATAATAGTAATTGATTAAAATAATCTGAACAAAATACTAGTTTTAGTTACCTCATAATCTTGGACAAAGTATGCTATAATCATCTTATGCGTATACAAAAACTAAGGGATCCAAGAAGGGTTAACTATTAAGGAAAATTTACCATAGCTACTGGTGATCCTTTGATGACTGTAGGTGATGCTAAAAGAAACATCTAAGGAAGAAGGTCTTTTGCCAAGCATGAAAACAAAGCTAAGAGGGGGACAACAGAGGATATGACCATGGACACATCATAGCACATATAAGATAGCAACTCAAGCTTTGCATGGTTACTAGATCCATGGGGTAATGAGAAGAAATTTTAATCCACCCTTCAAGAATGTTCTACATAGCTAGATAAGCACTTACATGACAATCAAGGTTAAAAGTTTACTACCACTAGCAACAATAAGACGAATCATCTTTAATGAATTTTTAAGGAACTCTATAAATTTTATAATCTTCAATGTCTATCTAGTCTTTTTGTCACTCTGTCATTTTGTATGCATCCACTTGAATAAAATTTTGTAATTTGTAATGTAGCACTCAAGGTTAGTCAATAGTTTGCATATCAGTCAATAATCCCATACCTTCCCAATATTTTATAAGGAACTTATTCCTCATTTTGTTTAACTCAAGGATGAGTTTTCATTCAATCGTGGTGGTATGATGAGTCATGATTTTTTTTGCCTTGACATTGAAGCCTTGTTATTAGAGTCATGACATTGGATACGTGATGTTGAAGCCATGACATCAGGTACATGATGTCGAGGTCTTAATGCAACATCAAGTATTTGATGTCAGGGTATATATGCTAGCCTATAAATATAGCACTTGGGCTCACGATTTCAGTCAATTTTTGCATTAGGTTTTTATAGTTTTGTTAATAGAGTAGTCAAATTCTTATAGTTTTATTCTATATTGTAGTGAAAAATCAGTGAGTGCCCACAGAGTGGATTTGAGTCAATTTTATGAAGTCTTATTCGACTAGCAATGTACCTAGACATATTCGATGAATGACAATAAGATCAAGATTGATTCTTATTCATTGTAGCACTTTGACTTAGATTAGATTTACTTTCCATGTAATTTAATTTTTATGTACTTAGTTAGTATTTACATTTTCATGAATGTTAATTAATTAAGCACATAAGTATGATCGCTTTGAGCATGCGTATGACTCTTGGTAATCCCAACAACACTTAACATTTGGTAACCCAGCAGTGTCATATGTGTTTAGGATGTGCATGGGAAGTGGGATTAGATACTTATGTTAGGGTAGTTGATTATTAATTAGTAATTAGATTAGTCTAATTGAATAAAAATTACATTTCAACCTATTGTTAATTGTAGAACAATAAAATATAAAATAATAAAAATCATATGCCTCACTCTAGACTAAACCATACGTGAAAAAGCTATCATTAGTCCAAGTCAGAAGACAACAAACTATGATCAATGCATAGCAATTTAGATGCCACAACTAGTCCTATCCATGGAATTCAATTGGATCATGCGTGAACACTTATGATTCGTATGGTTGGGTATAGGGGTACCTCGCCACTCATCATTATGGTAACTAATAGTAAAAATAATCAAATAATGTGAACAACTTGATGATTTTAGTTACCTTAGAGCCTTGGGAAGCACTGTTATGAAATCACCTTAAGCCTAAATGCTAAAATTTATTCAAATTTTGAGCTAACCAAGGATCCAAAAGGGTTAATTATTAAGGAAAATTTACCAAAACTAACATTGATCATTTGGTGATTACAAGTGATGCTAAAAGAAAAGACTAAGATTAAAGGTCTTTTCCAAGGTAAGGAAAAGAGGCCAAGAGAAGGATAGAGGAGGATATGCTCATGGATAAATAGTAGCACATACAAGGTAGGAAGATTCTATCAATTTATTTTCATAGAATTTAGCAATAGTCAAAAAGTACCTGCAACATGATCTAAAGCAATTGTATGAAGTCTATATTTAAGTGCTTTATTCCAAGACATATCCATTTATGACAATAAAGAACATGATTATTCTATTCCATTACAGTACTTTAAGTTTGCATAGATTTTATTTTATATGCTTTTTCCTCTTATATGCATATAGTTTAATGTTTGCTTTATTGTAGACTTAGTTAATAATTTACATTTATATGCATGTTAAAATATGGTAGAATAAGTACAATTGATTTTAAGCATAAACACATATTATTTAGAGACCCTAGTAGTGCTCTTACTTTGTATACCCAATAATAAACATTAAGCAATCTAGCAATGATTATGTGAGTTTAGGATATATACAACAAATTAGGAACATATGCTCATTACCTATGCTAGTTTAGAATTTACTTATTACTCTTAGAATAATTAGATTAAATTTATATCTTTTAATATCATTTTATAATGGTCAATCAAGATCATATATCATGTGCCTCAAGTACACTTAACCATTCAAACTAAAGGCTAATATAATTATAGCTAGAAAGATAGCAACCTACCATTAACCCTTAAGGATCTAGAAACTCCATTAGCTTAGTCTATAAGTTATGATTAGGTCACACATAGCTACTCATCACAAGCATCATCATCATTATCCTAGCCTTGTCCCACTATAATAACATTGGCCACATGAGTTATTTCTTAACATTTGCTACTATGAAAAGCTACATTTTTGTTTATTTGTAGTTTCTTTAAATTATCTTTGATTTTTTTCTTTAATGTCTTCATTGGTCTTCCTTCAGATGACTTTCTTCAAACATTGATGTAGTAATGGTTTTTTATTCATTATTTGTTCTTCTTTGTAAATGTCCAAATCATCTAAGCCATCATTTTGATAGGTTATCTAACAATGAGGTGTTAGCCTAGTGGTACGGGTCTTGGCTTGGTAACCCTAGGTCACACATTTAATTATACTAGGTATCACTAAGTTATAAAATTATATAATTTTTTGGGTATACTTATGTTTTACTTATTTTGGGTTCCAACACCCACCATTCTTATAGCTTTTCTAAAATAGAAGTTTCTCCAAGTCTTGCTCTAATATCTAGATTATATAGTTATTTCTTCTAGTAACATTCAAAATCCATCAAAGCATTTACATTTCAACCACATTGATTTTTTATTCATGTATCGACTATACTATTTAATATTTAGTGTCATATAAGATATAAAGTTTGATTACTAGCTAGAAAAATTTTTCTTTCAGTTTTATTAGTATTCTTTTATCAAATAGAACATCACTAGCTTATCTTCATGTTAACCATTTTATCTCAATTCTATTTTTCATATCTTTATCAATTTCATCATATGATTGGAGGATTGATCCTAGGTAGTAGAACTATTTATAGTGAGGGAATTTTGCCTTGAATTGTTACTTTTATTTCATCACTATTTACACTATTATTAAATTTTCATTTCATATATTCTTTCTTACTTCTGCTAATTTTTAAGCCTTTTGATTCTAGGTCAAATCTCTAATTCTCCATTTTTGAAGCAATATTTTTTTGAGTTGTATTCACCAACATAATATCATATACAAATTGCACACACAAAGGAATTTCATCTTGTATTTTCTTTATTAATTTATCTATAATAATGGTAAATAAGTATGAGCTAAGTATAAATCCTTGATGTAGGCCTACTGTGATTAGAAAACCAATTTTGTTCCATAAGATGTTCTAATTTTTGTAGTAGCTCCTTCATACATGCCTTGAATCACTTTAATATATTTATCAAGGATCTTTTTCCTCTACAAGGCCCACCAAATAATATCTATAGGTATTCAGTCATATGCTTTTTCCATATCAATGAAGACCAATTATAGATTTATTCTATGTTTTTTTGAATTTCTCCATCAATTGTTGTATTAAGAAAATAACATCTATGGTAGATCTTCCTATTATAAATCCAAAATAATTTTTTCATACTATTAATTCAAGTCTAAGATGTTGTTTTATGACTTATTAACCTTTTGCTATGTCAAAATTTTAAAAAATGGAGACTTTTTTATTGTGTCTTTGAGATCTTGCAAAGCTAAGGAAGATGAATTTTGCATATTAAGGAGATTTAGATAAGAGTCAAAAACAATAATATGAAATCCTAGAATTTGTAACAAGATGAAAGGGTTTGGAGGAAATCACAAGGATATGATATGTTCCAAATTCTAGAGAAGATGTCTTGGAGACTGATAATATGTCTCACATTGCAGAAAGATGTCTCTACTCAAAGTACTAATCTCAGACAAGATGTCTCCTCAAAATAGGAGACGTCTCATGTTAAGCCAAGACATCTTGTATAAGACGTCTCATGAAAGACATATTGTCCAAGATGTCTTGTGTCTAGACAAGAGGTCTCATCTCCTAGGAGGCAAAAACAACAAGATGTCTTGAGCTCATAGCAAGCATCTTGACTAGTGATTTCTAGGTGTTGTATAGATTCCAACAAGTAGATGGAGGAGAACAAGGCTATAAAAGAAAGACATCCTAGATGGTAAAGTACAAGTACTATATAAGTAATCAAGAAATAAATTGTATATATTTTTTGTAAAATATAATACTTCAATTCTTAATCATTTGTTGTAAGTTATGTGCCTTAAGGCAAGGAATTAGAAGCTTAGTTCATTTCTTCCTTAATCATCCTATTTCTTGTTGTAAGTCTTAAGGGGCTAGATGTGTTTCTTGAGGAAAGAAATCATTTGAACTTGTTCAAATATTGAGGGCTTGGGTATGTTTCTAAGTGAAAACATCCCTTGTTAAGCTCAAGAGTTTGTAAAAGTTGTGCTGTCCTTGAAACCACATTTTGAAGAAACAAAGTAAAGAGGTATGCAAGAATTCTATCCTTTGAATGTGGATGTACTCAAGTTGGGGAATCACGTACATTAGTTGTGCAATAATTAGGTATTTTTGGCTTGAATGTATTTAACCCCCTTTCTAAGTTCTTGATCCTCAAGTGGTATCAAAGCCATGGTAGTCCTAGTGTGAGCTTAACAACTCAAGAGTAAACAATGCAGGGAACATCTTACAGCAAGCCACCAATGTTCGATGGGATTGATCTCACATACTAGAAGAAAATGATTCAAGGATTCTTTGAATCCATGGAATTTTAAGTATGAAAATCTATCATAAAAGGATACACTCATTCCATTGATAACACAATAGACAGTGCACTACCAAGAGGTAAGTGGTCTAATGATGAAGAGCAAATTTATGTTTGATTCAAGGACTAAGAACTATCTCTATTATTCTCTTCATAAACCTAAATTTAATAGAGTAGATAGATGAAAAATTGCCAAAGAAATTTGGGAAGTTTTAGAAGCCACTTATGAGGATACCTTAGTAGTTAAATAATCTAAACTCCTGGTATTGTGAAGTGAATATGATAACTTAAAAATGAAGGAAAGGGAAAGAATCAAAGATTATTTTTCTAGGACCAATGACATAGTAGTTGCTATTAGAGGAATAGGGAAAAGGTCACCTAAAAGTGAAATCATTATTAAAATGATTGAAACTCAATAGCCTAAATTTAGATCCAAAATCACAACTATGGAAGAAATTAGTGATTTCTTTGTACTAAAATCTGAAGAATTACAAAGTGCACTTGTAGCATATAAGATGAATCTCATAAATGAATGTGCTATCAAGGAGAAATACATAGCATTTAAATGTTTCTCAAAAGGAAATGAGATGTTAGAATGTGAAGGAGTTAGTGATGATGAACTAGCTTTCTTAACAAGAAGAGTTAAGAGACTTCTAGCATGGCAAGGGAGAAGCTTCGACTAATCAAATAGTAAAGGTAAGGAAAGAGGTAAGCAACATAAAAATTCAAATTTTTATATTTCTTCTATAAAATTTTGGATATGTGGTGGAAGAGGTCATGTGGCCTTCAAATGTCCTAGTGCTAGTGAGTTATAAAAGAAGGAGTCCATTCAAGAGGAAAAGAAGACCAAAAACTTTCTACACCACTTGGGATGATGAACATAGAAAAGAGAAAAATAATGATCCATCAACAAGCTCACATCTTATTTGCATGACTCTTATGCATGAAGGTCCCATAGAAGAATCTAAAGATACAATTGAAGAAAGTTATGACATTCTTTGTAATGAAATCATCTCTTTACAAAACTTATGTATAAAAATGAATAGAAGTTTGCAGACTAAACAAAGAAAAATAGCTCAAATTAATACAAAATGCTTGAGAAGGAGAAATTAGACCTCAAGGATAAGAATAAAAAGCTAATTTTAATTGATGACTAGATTAACAAGGAACCTGTAGATTTGAAACACATCAACAAAATATTTACAAAAGGGAAGGGGACATAAAAAGTTATTCTAGAACAAGAAAGAGATCAAAATGAAAAAAAGAGGATTAGGGAATAGTTCCCATGTTCACACATCCACAAGCACATCACCTAAATGGGGGTATACACCTAATTTTGAACATCTAGCATGAATGAGAAAAACTATATATTATTTTTATGGAAAGTATGGGCATATACAATCACATTATCAATAATAATTGAAACACTATAATTTGACTATTTTGTCTTATCGAAAGAAGCCCAAAAAGCATGTCTTGCAAGGTAAACAAGTTTGGAGATCTAAGATGAAGAAGAAAGAGGAAGAAATGGTTGAACTTATTTCTCTCCCAACCAATAAAAGAATAACTCTCAACACCAATGATGGAGAATTAAATCACAATCATGGAACATCTATTTTGAATAGAAAACAAGATCCAAACAAGCATTTAGATGACAAGAAAGGTAAACAAAAAATGAAAGAATGGGAGGTACTCTACAAAGGAGAACCTTATTCTAAACATACAAAAGCATGTTATTAATTTAGAGCAAGCATGGTAAGAATTGATAAGTATAATTGTAATTTCAAATATTCCTTGACTTGCATCATTAGTTAAATATATACTACTAATTGGAGATTTTTGAATATTGTCAAAAACTTCTTACTTGATCTTATAAATATATGTAACATAGTTAAGATAGATGGGAACATATTGTAAAGATAGAACACAAGAAAATGAATAAGTGAGGTATGTTTCACACCTTTGGTTGTAATCAGTTAAAATAATTTGATATATTTATCTTTGGAAACATTAAATTTGAGATTTTCTAGTATTTAATAATCATCTCTACCATTCCATACCTATGCCTCCCAAGATTTGGACTCTCCAAGACAAGACATCCCAAATTATAGAAAAGATATCTAATTGTTTCTTAAGATGTCTTACTAGAGACATCTCTACAAAGATGTCTCAACTAATAATATGATGTCTTGACTATCATGCTCTCAGCTCAAACATGATGTTTTATTTCCCTTCAAGAAATCTTGAGTGCACCTAAAACTCTTATAAAGATGCTTTAATTTATAAATTAACTTAATTATCACTCCTTTTCTAACTCATTTGAACAAAAGATATCCTATCCTAGATGACCAGTTTTTTCATCTTGCTACAACTGCACTCCATTTAGCTTGGTTTCCATGGCTGCTAGAAATATAGGAATATCATAGCTACCACAACATAAATCCAAGGGCACTCAAGGAACATTAATAAGTAGGTCAAGCTCATACAAGCCTTAATTCTAATCCAATGATGTTAAGAATAGGTTTGAGAATAATCTTTCAGTCTCCATTGTATCTAAATGAAATATAAATTTTTACCAACATCATTGCTACAAATGCAATCCATTCAACTTGGTTTTCATCACTCCCAAGAATATAGGAATATCACAACTTCCATAACATAAATCCAAGGACACTCAAGAAACATCAACAAGTAGATCAAGATCATACAAGCCTTAATTCTAATCCAATGATGCTAAGAATAGTTTTGAGAATAATCTATTAGTCTCCATTATATCTAAATGGAATAATCATCTTTACCATTACATACCTATGCCTCTCAAGCTTTGGACTCTCCAAGACAAGATATTCCAAATTATAGAAATGACATCTCACTATTTCTTAAGATGTCTTACTAGAGACATCTCTGCAAAGATGTCTTAGCCAAGAATAATATATTAGTTTTCATTGTATCTAAATGGAATAATCATCTCTACCATTCCATACCTATGCCTCCCAAGCTTTGGACTCTCTAGGACAAGGCATCCCAAATTATAGAAACGACATCTCACTATTTCTTAAGATGTCTTACTAGAGATATCTCTGCAAAGATGTCTTAGCCAAGAATAAGATGTCTTGACTATCATGCTCTCAGCTCAGACATGATGTTTTATTTCCCTTCCAGAAATCTTATGTGTATCTAAAACCCTTCTAAAGATGCTTTCCTTTCTAAATTAACTTGATTTTCATGCCTTTTCTCCCTCATTTGAGCATAAGATATCCTATACTAGATGACCAATTTTTTCATCTTGCTACAAATACACTCCATTTAGCTTGGTTTCCATGGCTACTAGGAATATAGGAATATCACAGCTGCCACAACATAAATCCAAGGGCACTCAAGAAACATTAACATGTAGGTCAATGTCATACAAGCCTTAATTCTAATCCAATGCTGCTAATAATAGGTTTGAGAATAATCTATTAGTCTCCATTGTATCTAAATGGAATATAATGTTTTATCAACATCATTAGCATGATTTACTATCATATTTTGAAATCATAGTATGTGCAAGAATTATCTCAATGATCATTTGTATCATAGAATTACTTGTCCATGAATTCTTTAGTAGCATTGTTATTACAAATGCATTTGTTAGGGCTTTAGCCTCTATGGTTGGGGGAGTCATTGTCCAAGTGTCTTCTCAAGTAATTAATGATTTGCTTAGAATTTCTAGTGTTGATGTCCATAGGATTGTAATTCATACTATGGATGACATTTTTACAAATGGTATTATCCAAGATACATATGAAGAATTTTGTGATGAAATCTTTGGTAGTTCAGTATCACTCTAGGAAGGTAATGTGTATTAATAGAAAATGTCTCAAGATTCCTTCACACTTTCTCTTATTATGATGTATAAAATCATAGTCAAGGGAGGCAACTATAATTATTTACTATCACCACAAGCATCTGTGCTATATTATTTACTAATAGGACAACCATTATAATTGGGACATACTATTTATAGGGATATGTTGCGAATGTATACACATGGACACATCTATGAACACCCTCTCCTCATTAGCTTAATCATATGCTAGGAAGCTATTTTCATTCCACACATTTTCATTTTGAAAGGGAAGATGATACTTGTTAAGTACTTTGAGAAGAGGAGTACCAGTTATATAGAAACTATAGCTCCTTCCTCACAACACCTAGCAAGTAGGCACCAGGGAGACCTTCATCACCATAGGCACTATCACAACTCAAACAAGCAAAATCTATGAGTGCTTAGATAGGGTCTTCCTTGAAGAAGGCCTTATACTCTATTACCAAGATCATGAGGAAGAGTAACAAACATCTATCTTAGCTTCATAAGAAAATAAATTTAGTAGGCCTTCCTCCTCCTCTTGGTGATCTACAGTTTAAGGAGTTTTAGACTCCTCATTGGATGGAAGTGAAGGAGATCCAAAACCTATTCGACACTCTATAGCAATAAGGCCATCTTGAGTCTATAACTCAGGAAATGCATTACATTAAAAAGAGATAACAAGAGAACTTGCACATGCCTAGGAAAAGTCCATCCCTCAAACTTAGTAGCTAACCCTAGAGAAATTTGTGTAGGGGAATTCTTCTGCAACACTCTTCAAATAATTTTGAAGTGATGATGAGCCACAATCTTTTGAGTAGTAGGCCATGGATAGCATTTTTTATGTAGCAAGATAGTGGGAACAAATTTTTTCCAAGATGTCTCATCATTAGGCTACTCCATTATCCTCCCAATAGGCTCCATCTCAGATAGTACTTCTCCCTCCACTCACTTTTAGGTGAAGCTTTGATCTAGATGAGCCCTAGTTACAATGCCTTTTGATGATGACATATAGTAGGTCTCTCAATCTAGTACTAGCATTGATGATGATGAGGAAGATACCTACAGGCCTACCCATGATGCATCTAACCCCAACAATGACACAAAGATTAATGGTTAGTGGTTAGTGATGATCTTCTTCTTTTGGATGATGTTGAAAAAGAGGAAGATTTTTTAAGAGAGAGCTTGATGCTTGATGACTAGCAACTATATTTTGATGATTAGCATCTATATATTATTATGTTGTGAAGATCAATTGACTATTATTACATGGTTATGATTATATGGAGCATTTATGGATACACAGATATGTTTTATTGTAGATACCATGATTTAGCATTTATTATAAGGTTATGATATATGGTTGTTTTTGATCATCCATGCTTGTTTATTAGAAATGGAATGCTTACTATATCTATCAGAGATAGAGTTTTCAATATCTATTTGACATGACTTACTTTGGTTATTTTTGAAGATCATTGCTGATGGATGTGTGACTACCACCCTTTAACCCATCCTCCTTTTCCATCCTTGTTGCCATAGAAAATTTACTATCTTATCTAAACATGACTAGTATGAATCTTTATCATGAGAATTTTATATTCCTATTATTACTTTTATGCTAATTCATTATTCAATTTTTGGACATCATCAAAAAGGGAAAGATTGTTGATCTTTTAGTATGTCAAAATCTTGAAAAAAATGAGAATTTATTATTATGCCTTTTAGATATTGTACAACAAAAGAATATGGATTTGGCATATCAAGGAGATTGAGATAAGAGAAAGAACTGACAATCTGAAGTGCTAGAATTTTTGAGAAGATGCAAGGATTTGGAGGAAATCATAAGGATATGGGACATCTCAAATTCTAGAGAAGATGTGTTGGAGACTATCAAGACATCTCACATTGCAAAAAGGCATCTCACATTGCAAAAAGACATCTCTGCTAAGAGTTTTGATCTTAGATAAGACATTTGCACAAAACAAGAGATGTCTCATGCCATGCCAAGACATCTTGTGCAAGATGTCTTATGCAAGACATCTTGTCCAAAGGTAAGATGTCTCATCCAAGAAATCTCATACAAGGAGGTTGTTGGCACATTTGGCCATTTCATGGAATAGGTTGGCATGATTAAATTGTTTAATAGTTTTTGGAGAAGTGGCAAAAATTTCAGTTTGAGAGAAAAAGAATAAGTTAACAAGAGCATTCTTTTTATTTAAGAAAAAAATATATAGGAGCACCATTCCTATATTAAGCTTATAAATCTCCGAGCATTGCATTTTACAGGGCAGCAATATAGATATATAAATATATTATGATACACTAGGCTTTATGGATGAATATCCTGATAATCTCAATGCCATAGCGGGATTATGGAAGAAGTCCAATTTTTATATGCATCATTTATATGATATGAATATGTAGCAAATCAAAGACAATCTCAAGTAAAATTGGTTTTGTATCCATTTTATTTTGGGAAAGCATATCTCTACAGCAACACAAATTCAGCAGTCCAGTGGTGCAGGGTAAAATTATTTCTCCTGTGAATCGTCTAAAATTTTGTGGCTAAGCATGAAATTTTTGTTTGTAATGGAATTCCATGCTCAGAAGACTGCCACATGGCCATCAAGTTTATATCTACACTAATTAAACAAGAACATTGCAATTCATATTGTTGAATGGCTGAATGTGGTCAATGTTAATCTTTCCTTCAACAATTTTGATGCGAACCGGTCAAAATCCTTGGGCAACAAGCTTACACAGCTGGAGAGCATGGGTCTTTCTCATAAAAAGATTACGGGTCCTATTCCAGAGTCTTTGTCCAACCTTACTTTTCTTCAGGTTTTAAAGTTATCATTTAACAACTTTGAAGGAAACGTCAACTATTCTGAAGGCTCTCTCTGAAGATTGAAAAATTAATCATTCGTGTACAAATCCTACATGACTGCAAGCAAACAGAACATGAACAAAAGTAATCTGATTGGGTTGAATCCCTGATTTTCTGAAGCACCCAAAAATTTGTAGAGCTTCCAGTCCATTCCCAATCATGGCGTTCTAGACAATCACATTTTTACCAGGGCATCTCCATCAAATAAAACTACCCCCTTCTCCAGCATATCACACACTGAAACCCTAGTAATGGAAGCAATGAAGACATCGGCGTTTTTCCCAGTCCAACATTCTGGCGCTCATTAGCGGAGGTTTGAATCTGTAGTATCCATGACCAGCGACGACCACCACTGCTGCTACATTGGCAAGCTCTTGTGCTGCGTGGCGAGCTCTTGTTCTCAACGGAGGTCCATGCTATGTAGCTGAGGTGTGAACACATCGTTAATGCACTACCAAACCCTACCCACCTCAGTGCTGTTTCAAACAACTCAGCAAATTTTATGGTTGTGTGCCTAGGGGTTCACTGCGGCCAGGAGCGCCTTGACCCATACGGGCAGAAATAGATGAAGTTCATTAACGCAACAATGAAGAAAATAGAAATAGCATTGCAGCTAGGAACTCATTTAAAAAATTTCATGCAGTTAAAAATGTAAATTACAATTATCATTTGACCCTAGAACCTACAATCCAAAATTACCAAAAATAACAATAGTGCCTGATGCCGATGCATTCGCCTTCGTCGTTGCCAATCCACCAAGTGCGGTAATAGAGGCATGAAGACACAGCAAGATAGGTGCACAACTGAATCAACAGAACCAAGAGATGTTTTAGCCAATGCCGATAAATCAGAGTTGCAGTTTATTTAGAAGAAACTGTTATCACCGAAGACATACAAAACCTGAACGTACAGAATCAAAGTTACAAAATAACATTTCAATTTCATATGGTCCGGTGGCAAAATAATAATTTCAACAATTTCTTACATGCAATAATGGTATGGAGTACTTGTTAAAAACCTAGCCTTAATTTAATTATCCCAAGTGAATTACTAAGGAATTATACATGGTGGGTAAGTAAAATCATAGAATAACAATTGAATGAAGCTCCTATATTATGAAGACTTTGGCTTTAATTTTTAATTGAGATTTATGAAAGAAATATTTGTAAAATGTGTAAAGACACAAGCCAATATTAGCATAATTTTCTCCTAACTTCCCAACTTCCTAGCTTGTTGGGCAAGTAGGATTTCCTAGCTTGTTGGACAAGTTACAACTTCTTAACTTGTTGGGCAAGTAATATCTCCTAACTTGTTGGGCAAGTTATAACTTCCTTACTTGGGAGAGAAGTTAGCTAAGATATTTTGAAATATGTAACTACCTTTTGAACCCTATAAAAAGGCTTTAGGGGTAAGAAGAAAAAGGACACACTTGGGGAACTACTAGCTCACACTTGGGATCACTCACTTTGGCTCTTGGAAGAGCATTTGTAAAGAAGAAATTGTAAAAGACTGCTTGTAAGATGAATTGCTAAAGAAAATATTTCAACCTCTTTTTCATAGTCCTATGAGTTATGCTTATTATTTTTTATTTTGTTTAAATTGTTTAGCTAGTGGTTTAGATAGTATCATCCTTGGCAAGTAATTTTGGGATTTTTAGATTACTCTTATTGTTCTTGTTGCACAATAGAAATTTTTATTAAAATTTTTCCATAGAAGCACTTGTGTTTGAAAGCCTTAAGAGCATTTTAGTAGTGAATTTTATTATTGTGCAATGTATAAGAACCACTATTGAGATTGTTGTAAGAGAGCCTCTGCGTGTAGTCAAGCCGTTGAACGATTCAATAGTCAAGAGGGTTTAGAAAATATTTGGTATTTTGATAGGACCACAATAGCTTATTTTACCTTTAAAGTGAATCTCCATGGTATTTCAATTAGAAATTGTTAAGTCTTTTGAAGGTTCTATGGAATGCAATTGTTGACATCCATTATCTAGCCAAAACAGAGTCTCGTACGTGGTAGTTTACGCAGCAATTTTTTGGTAGCATAGTAGGATTGTCTTGAAGAAATTGCTTATTTGAGCCTTATAAGTTTGAAAAATTTGTAGTTATTGAATTTGGGATAGCTTTATTGTTAAGTGTTTACTCATATCATTTTACCATGTTTAAACATTTGAGGTCTTAACACAAATCTGCTTTCTTTTCTGTCTATTTCCATTGAATCTTGCTCTATTTCTAGTTTTCTTGTGGAACTCTTTCTTTCTTTGGGGAAATTAGAAGTAGATTTGTGGAGTTGTGCTCAAATTTTTTTACAAAATTTTATTTGTTATAAGTAGGTATTATAAGGACCACATAGACTAGGCAATTGAACAAAATAGGAACTCTCAACAACTCACAGTACTTGGCAAAGTTGGTTGAATCTCTTTAAGATAAGTCATTTGTAGTTTACACACAACACAATCGTTTTATTTTTCACAACCACACATCACAATAGCAGACACACATACTCACATTAACTACTAAGTCTATTTGGAGGTATCTGGGCCTTGGTGTTGCCAGAGACTAGCAAGCACCTAAATCCTGTTCAAGGACACTCATTGGCGGTCGCGTCCCAAACGGTCACCAACAGAGGTAAAAATAGCAAGACATCTTAGGATCATAGAAGATGTCTCAACTAGCCATTCCTAGCCATTATATGGATTTCAACAAGTAGATGAAGAAGAAAAAGGCTATAAAAGAAAGACATCCTAAACAAGAAAGTACAAGAACTATACAAGTAATTAAGAAATTAATTGTATATATTCTTTGTGAACTATAGTACTTTAATTCTTAATCATTTGTTGTATGCTATGTGCCTTAAAGTAAGGAATCAAAAGCTTAGTTCATTTCTTCCTCGATCATCATATTTCTTGTTGGAAGCCTTGAGGGACTAACTATGCTTCTTGAGGGAAGGAATCCCTTAAGCTTATTGGAACCTTAAGGGGTTGGGTGTGTTTTTGAGTGAAAACACTTGTTGTGAAGCTCAAGAATTTATAAAGGTTGTGATGTCCTTGAAACTACATTTTGAAAGAACAAAGTTTGGAGGTGTGCAAGGACTCTACCATTTGAGTGTGCATGTATCCAAGTTGGGGAACCACATACATCAGCTACTATAGTTGCCTCCTTTTTTTATCATTTTTTATATTAGCCAAATATTTTTGGCTATTTCTTTTTTGTCATTTAAATTTTTTTTTCTTATTTTGGATAGCATGTTGCACTTCATCACTATACCATCATGTCTCATTTGGGACGGATTTTTTGCCTTTTATTTTACCCAAAATATTCTTTTTAATTTCTTTAATGCAACTTTCCATTTGGCTTAAAATTATATTTGTAGTAAAATCTTAATTCAAGATTGATGAGTGGCAAGGTACCCCTACACTCAACCATACGAAACGAGCGTAGAACACGCGATCCGGTCGAACTCCGTAGACTAAATGCCTAAACGCCGCAAGGAACACCTGGGGTTAATTAATCGTTGTCTTCCCAGACTTACTTTTTGTTGTCACGGTGTATGGTTAAGTAAGTCCGAGGTATATGATTTTTTTGGTATTTTCGGGTTTATCTCCTATGCTAAAGGGTGAAGGGTTGAGAGACTAAAACTAACTCTAACTACCACACTAAGTCCTAGCGTCAGCATCTATTCCCACTTGCCATACATACCCTAAACTGTGCAACTATGGCTACCAAATGCTAATTGTTACTGGGATTACCACATGTAATGCAAGTGCTCGAAGCGGTCGTACTAAGGCACCTAACTAGCCTAAGTGTGACAAGCAGCAGATTCCTTGACTAGCCGTACACGTCCGTAGATGCTCATAATCAAGTCGTATTTGTTCCACGTTCTAGGAGGAAAGGGTGAGAGAATCTAATCGTGATGAGTAGCCGATTCCTTGGCTAGCCGTACACGTTCGTCAACACTCGTAACCAAGTTGTACTCATGCTGCATTACTAGGAAAGAAATAAATAACATTAATAAACCTATCCATGCACTGCAAGGTTTATCCACAAAGTTTGTCTTTATTTCCATACACAACTTGCGTTCAGGTACAAAGCTGCTCGAATAAAGAATCGTTCACTTGGGGGACTCCTATTGCGGGCACATGCAAAATATTCTATCTTTGGGGTGATCAATCAGCCAGAGCTTCGCTACTTTACACCTAGGATTGGAAATGAGGGGAGTGCTGCCTCTTATTTATAGATTTGGCGGTAGACCGCAATATCGTGTCGACTGTGATATCGCGTACACAATATCGTAGCTTGTGCAATTCGCGTCTCATCAAAGATGCCTCATGAAGCAATAATTCTTTGAATAAGGTAATCTTATTTTCCTTCAAATTACACTATTTTATGCATTTAGTCCCTTTTCTTGTACTACCTTTGAAGCTATGTATAACTAAGTCCATATCCATTAGTCAATGTTGAATTGCAAGGTACTCTTTAAGTATCACCTTAAATTATTTGCACATGACCCAATATCTTTTGCGTATCAATAAAAAAAATTGTATTTTATTTCATATCACTATTACATGTAATTAAAATTTTTTTCCTCTTCTTGAAATAAGTATTTATAGTTGCAACGTCATAAACACTTTCAAATTGCAATTGTAAATCTCCCATATCATTACACTTGCCAAATTCATATCCTCCATGAATCCTATCATATCTAATTTTCATAAATTTAACATGCTAGTTCAATGAATATGCTTTCTTACTAGGAAATATCTTAAAGCACCTGATCCATAGAATCCCAAGAATCTTCCTTTATGAAATTTTCTAGGCTAATTTGTGAAGCATGTACTTTGATGATGTTGATGTTATCATTTCTAAGCACAAGTTTGATGCCTCTAATTTGATCACCATGGTGGTATATTTATACCACTTTATCTTTAATTGATTGATCAATGATGATGCTTACTCCATTTTGGCAATTTTTTTCCTAAGTAGAAGAGTTTGTAACCCTGGCTTGAACCTTTAGCTTTATCTCCTTTCCTTCTTATTTCTTGGAGGCAGATAATAATAATTCTTTGTCTTTTCATGGCATTGATAATTTCAAAGGTACTTTTTTTAAAGTACTAATGTTCCAAGTTACCATTTGGAATTTTTATCACTAGATTTTCTTCTTTACCTACATGTCCTTGATGTAGAAACCCTTTTCTACTTTTCACAACATCCAGGTGACAATGTTGGGCATTGTTTTTAGATAATTTTCTAACAAGTCCTTGCTCATTTTTCATAGTAGTTGAGCCCTATGACTACTATGCATCACATCAGGGGAATGCCCCAACATCTGTAAAATCTTTTTTTAAAAAAACTTATTCATGATATTTAACAAGGTTTTACAACTAGATACTAACCTAACACTAGCCCTCCTACTTTCGTATTTGGACTTGGAATTAACATTGGTGAAATTTTGCTTACCACACATATACCTATCATATTATCCATGTCCTATTCTCAAATCCATGGTACCTATCAACTAGCCAAACAAGATTGATGTGCTTAATTAATACTAAAAATATAATATTAATATTACTTACATTATCACAAAGCACATCAAACATACATATTGACAAACACACATAATAACCATATATTAATAATTTCTTTAACTAAGACAACTTGAGGTATTAACATTGATGGCTAAACATAGGATGTTATGTCCTTCTCCCTTAGGAATTTTTCTCTTAGAAGACTTAAGAGTAGGTGGCATTGAGATCATATTATAATTTCCTTATGGCTTCTTATGTACCATATTTATTTTACTATACTTTTACCATTAGAAACACTTTGCTTCTTAATCATTGTTTCATCCTATCAAGCATTTTTACTAATTGTTCAAAATAGGTTCAACATAGGTGACATATTTTTCTAATATAGACATATGGAACACATCATAAATGCTTGACAGTTATGATGACAAGCTAAATTGATAAGTTACTTCATCAACTTGTTGCATAAGTTTAAAAGATCCAACATATCATAGTGCAACTTACCATTTTTGTTAAACCTTATAAGCCCTTTCAATGGAGATACATAAAGAAATAATTTATCTATCACTAAAAATTTAAGAGGTCATCTTCTTTTATTAGCATACAAAACTTATTGATCTTTGATATTTTTCAATCATTCTCTAATTTTAGATACCTGCACCATAGTTTGCACAATACTATTTGTACTAACATAATCTACCGTAATGTATCTTATAAGGTGTTTTTTATAACCTAGCTTGATAATTATTATTATAAGTAAATATAGCTAATAGAAGAAAAATGTCCCAATACACAAGCCTATAACATATCCTCCAACACTTGATTAATACATTTATTCTACCCATTATTCTAAGGATGATATGTTAAACTCACATCTAACTTAATACCAATAACTATTTGAAAATCTCTCTAAAAACTATAAGTAAACTTAGTTTCATCATTAGATATAATCTTATTTGACACATTATGTAATCCAACCATTGTAGAGAAGAAAAGTCATGCAACATCTTCTACAGTAGTTGTCGTCCTCATAGCCAAGAAGTGAGTAGACTTCATTAACAAGTCCATGACTCCAAAAATAGAATCTTTCCCACTCCTACTAGGAGAAAACCCATACTAAAATCTATATCTACTACTTCTCATTTTCATTGTGAAATAGTATTAGGAAACAAATAACTACCTAATCTTTGATGCTCAATTATCACATGCTAGCATACCAAATACTTGGCCACAAATTCAACTTGTTTCTTCATGTTTGGCTAACAATAAGCTTTCTTCAACAATTAATATAGATTGTAACACCCTTGTTAATTATCTATAAAATCCTATAAATAACTAATACAAATACTACAAATCCCCTAAGAATATGGATTTAACCTTGATCTAACAAAATCATAAAGTACACATTTAGCTAGTAAAAATTGTAAATTATAAGTTTAAATAAATTAGTACAACATGATGTAGAAAAATTTAGTACCACTAGTATTAATAATTAGATAAAATGAATTATAAAAATATGAGAAACTAATGTAATTGTAGAAATGTAAATGCTAGAAAATAAAATAAATTGCATAATTGGAAAGTACATGAGAAGATAATCTCAATGACCCTTATTTCATCTTAATTAAAAATCTAGAAATAAAGTTATTCATGTTTGAAAATTATTAAAATAAATAATAAAAATAACATTAAAATAATAATATATTATAGAGTAATTTTATTTTTCCTAAAATGTATATCACACGCTGCAATGAAAAATAAGCCTTATAACATCCTTCATAAGATGGTAAATATACAAATTTTATAATTATCATATTTTTATTATTTATTTAGAAAAAATAGTTACATGGCTTAGATATTCAAAATTTGAACAAGTTTTCTACTCTACAAAAATACAAAATATATATAAATTATTTTTAAAGTCCATAGAGTTCGTCATTTATAAAATTGGATGACCTGTCATTCCTTGGTCATCCTCTAACATTTCCTTGGCTATTATGGGCTCTTTGCATTAAAATGTAGGTGGAGCCAACACCCCTTAAGTAAGAAATGTTAGTTTATATTTCTATAAATTGAGCATATAATGTCTTGGGAGAAAATTATAAGGTTATGGATTAGGTAAAGGCTCCAAATTAAATATTCTCTTTCATTTTAATTTCTATGCATTATTTAATGACATATTATTTAATGACATATTTTTAGTTTGTATGCATTAACCTAGTGGATGAGTTTGGTAGGCTTTCATGGAGGCTATGGTATAGGTATGGCATGGACATCCAATGACTTTGGTAGAATTTTAAATAAGCTTAATATTATTTTATTAAATAAATTATTATGGTATGTATTGTTTCTAAGTTTTAGTACGTTTTTTGGCTTGATGAGAGGTTATGTGAGTTATGATTAATTTTTTGGTAGGTTTCTTTTATTATTTTTTATTTTTACAAATATGGATAGTTTTGTTACGTTGACTTTTTAGATAAACGTTTCATAAAAACCCATATTCCATTTTCTTGGACACAAAAGCACTGCTAAATTGATTGCTTACAGTTGTGTGTGAAGCTTTGCTAGTTTATGAGTGTAGTTATGCAAGGACGCATAGCTGAGTTTATGTGCTACTTGTGACCTCGTATTTCTATCTTCTAAGTAAGTTTTCTTACTACTTTCTCTTGTGTTTCAATTCATAGGTTTTTGCATTATCATTTTAGATGCATTTTCTTGAATTTTCTTTAGATTTTCATGAAATTATGATTGGGACTAGATCTTATTTTACATGTGTAGATTTGTTTGATTATTATGTGCAATTTACTTGATTATTTCATTGTAATTTTATGGGTTTTCACTAAGTTTAGAAAAAGAGGCTTTTGAAAAAACTTATCATATCCACTATACTTGGTTTGGGTATTGCACGTTAGATTAGTATTGTTATGCCATCTTTTTTTTCTTACTATAAATTCAATTGGATTTTGATCATTTTTTTTTTGAATTCTAAGCCCTTATCATTTTGTGTGTTTATGGTAATTTTACCTAGGGCATAGATCCTTTTTCATGTTACCATTTCATTTTTCACTTTTCCCTTAGTTTGTATGTTTATTTATGATCCTTAATTCATGTCCTTGATGTCTCTAATATGCCTTATTAATGATTACTTTGTGATTCTTTAAATTATTTTCTACCTTTTTTAGGATTTTTTGAAACCACAAGTTAGACATGGATTATGATAAGACTAATGTCATTAACCACAAGTCTTGGTCAAGTTGTGGTCTCTTACCATGGGTCGTGGTAAGGTTTTGATCAATCTTAAAGCCATTTTTTACATTTTGGATCTTTGTTTTGGGAAAGCTTGCTATCTCAAAAGTTTTGGTCAAGTTGTGGTTATCTACCATGAGTTATGATTAATTCATGGTCAATTATTCCTTTCCATCCTTGTCATTTTAAGCTATTTTAACTAGTTTCTAGTAAACTATAGGCTATGGTCAACTTGTGCTCTAGCCATCATGGGTTGTGGTTAGGTTATGACGAAGACCTGTTTGAGTATTTATATCATAGTTTCTCCTAGTGGTTTTTCTATGTAAACCACAAATTTTTGTCAAGCTGTATTTAGCCACCATAAGTCATGGTTAGTTCATGTCCTTTCAGTTTTTCTAGTCTTGGAGATTAGTTTAATATGTTTTAATGATAATACACTTCACTCAACATTGTTCAATAGGTTTAAGCTATGTTGTATTATAGGATTTGATCCTAGAGTATATTGTTTATTCTTATTGAAGTTTTTAAGCATTTGGACTTGTTAACTATTAGTTATGTCATCCACCATTAACATTTAGCTTGTACTTATTTGTATGCTTGTATGAATGCTGATTATCAAGAGCTAGGATCCAATTATGCAGCTAGTTAGAGATGGACTTCTTGGAGATGACTGGAATTGACCCTTGTTGGGATGTATTATTATGGCTTTTATTATAGGATACATCCTACAAAAGAGGATGATTCATGGCTTATCAATTCCTTTTCTAAATGTCACCAAAACATTAGAGGTACATCATGGGTTGTACCTCTCATACCAATAGTTTGATTTGAGAATAATAATTGAACCCATGCATATGTTAGTTTGAAATTTGTTTTGGCTTTAGGTTGGAAATTTGAAAAGGTACATATGAAAATAATTCATAGATTAAAATTAAGTGTGTTGTATGCTAGCCTTTTCGTTTTTCCAAATTGATAAATGGATGGGTTATTTAATTTGGGTAGGCTTCATTAATATTCAAATATTGTTAGATGTGTGAGCTATGATGTTTGGATGGTTTGTGCTTATTAACATGTGTTGTAGTCCAACATGCTTTCACCTAGACACCATGAGATTTACCCTTGATTCAACTAGAGGAGATGCCAAGACTTCTCACTTAATGTACTTACTTCATGATAAATGAGTGCATTAAGGAGAATTCACAACTTATGGAATAGTAATGGTATGTACTAAAATACTAATTCTTTAGGTTTTAGTAGACTAGAGTTCATGACCCTCTCATGGAACAGGCATGGAATTCTCAGTCTAAATTATATTTCTATTTTCATCCATCGCAACTCACAGTAAGCTTGTGGAATTCTAGCCATGACCGATGCTATAATATCACAACTCATAGTGAATCAAATTTTGAAGATTTTAAAAGGAATTAAAGTTTAATTATCATAGAAATTGATTATTTATCACCTTCATCATTAACAAAACAAGTATTAGGGCTTAGATGATTCAGAACACAATGAATACTAAAGATATGCCTAAAAGTTCAATGATATTTAGCCAGTTCTAAGATTTCAGTTTATGGAGCAAACTCATGCAAGGACTTCTAAAACATAATGACTACTAAGACATTATTTAAACTACTATTAAATTCATTTATTTTTTTGATAACATAACAAGAATACAAATAAGAGAATATGAAAACAAAGAGAAGAAAAACAATCTAGCTACCTCTATGATTCTTGCAAGCATTTTAGATATATCATAAGACTCATTTTCTATTAAAAAAGTAAAGAACTATGAGATATCGTACACTTGGAATACATAGGAAATCTAGAAAATAAATAACTATAGGGGATAATATTTAAAAAAATAATTTGATTTCTTGAAAATCAAACCAAATGCAAACTTTGAAGAATTCTTTACCAAAATGTACATAAGCCTCAGAAAAATAAATGAACATGGATGTTGCTATACCTCAAGATAAAAAGTACAAAAAATCATTCAAGCCCTATCTACAAATGTAAGATTTAAAAATACAATGAAAAATATTATTCTCTCAAAGTATTTAAACATGCTCAGTGTGAATAAATTAGTTACTCAAATCAAAAACCTTTTATCCATGAAAGCATGGATAAATAACATCCTTGATCAAGCTTATTTATCAAACCAAACAATAAGAGGAGGAAATTTCATAGCTAGAGGTAAAAACAATTTATACAATAATAGATATAGAAAACAAGATCATAAAGGCAAGTTAGAGAATACCTAGCCCACTAGAGGAAGAGAATAAGAAAGAGGAAGATGGAGCAATAATAAGAAAAACTACAAAAACTCATCAATTTCATAATACAAATTTTGCAAAAGAAGAGGACACAAAATCAAAGACTACTGAATAAAGATGAGATTTGAGACATTTCAACTATAGTGAAAAAGAAAAGAAAATACCAACAAAGAAAAAGAAGCAATCACCAATGAGGAGGAATTAGATCTAGGTAATCATATAGCTCTAAACTTAACAATAAAAATAAAAAATGACCCTTGGATAGTAGACAATAGTTGCTCAAATCATATGACACCTCAAAAAGACCATCTTCTAAACTACAAGTCTAGCAACATTGAAACATCAAAATTAGAGATGGTAACTTTCTAAACATTGAAGGGATAGGTGATTATATTACTAAAATACCCAACAATAAAATTATCATAATCATATAAGTATACTATGTTTCCACTCTATCTAATCTTCTCTTTTCAATTAGCCAAATGGCAAAAGAGGCATTAATGTAAGCTTCATAAATGATATGTTTGTCATGATAGTTTCCAACAAAGAAGAAGTGATTAGAATAAAGGCATTTAACAACAAAATATACTATTTGAATTATGAATTTTTTTTCCCTTGAAGAAAAACCTATTACCTTCATGAATTCACTAATCACAAAAGTGATAAAAAGTCAAAAGAAAAATTTGAAATTACTCAAATCATGACTACCACCCATACAAAAACTTTAGATCAAGGAAAAGAATCCACTTTATGTCATAGAAAACTTGAACACACATCCTTCTCAAACATTGAAAAGATGGAAAAATAAAATAAAGCACTTAGTTTAAAATTCAAGGAAGTGATCAAGGATAAATGTGAAATGTACATATAAGGCAAACAAAACAATTCCTCCCATACCTCTCTCATGAAAAGAAAAGAGAATCCATTAGAACTATTAAATATATATCTTGTTAATCTCATGCCTACAATTTTAATTGAAGAAGCCAGTTATTTTATGGCAATAGTATATGATTACTCTAGATATACTTGGACATACAATTTACGATTCAAAGATGATGCTTTTAATAAATGCATGGAGCTTTATAATTTGATGCAAAACACTATGCATCTTACAATTAAATCCATAATATCAAATAAAGGTGGAAAATGTTTTAACAAAAATTTTAAAGACTTTTGCATCAATAAGAAGTTTTTCATCAAACCACATGTGGTTATAGCCCTCAATCCAACAAAATTTCTAAAAGGAAATATAGAACTCTCTAAGAATTATGGGATGCCTTCTAAATAATGCATGCCTTTCAAATGGATATTTGAGCATGATCATATCCATGATCACATACATCAAAAATAGAATTACCAGTAGTTAAAACAAAGAAAAATTACTATGTGAATTTTTATATATCAAAATTCCAAATATTGCTCACATGAAAACATTTGGCTGCCATTGCTACGTAAAGACTCTAAGGAAAATTTTAATTAAATTTTATGATAGAGAAAGAAAATACGTACTTCTTGGCTATGATTCTAAAACATTAGCATATAGATGTTACAATCCAAAGAAGCACAAGTTGTGTACACCAAGAGATGTGATATTTTTAGAAGAAATAATTGGCACAATATAAGTTCAACAACATGAGCAAAAAATTCAGAAAAAATCAAGCTTAAAATCATGGGTACAAAGAGATCATCCACAAACACAAATCCTAGATACAAAACTTGAAAAGAGGAAAACTAGATCATGTATCATTAAAAACATGGCACACTTAGTACTCAAATAAAAACTAAAAAAACATTGAAGGTTAAAGCTTGAAAAATTGCCATGGATAATGAATATGAGACCATAATGAAAAAAAATGACCTGGGAATTAGTAGACAAGATAAAAGAAAAAAAGTGATTCATTGTAAATTTTTGTACAAAATCAAATTCAGTGAAAAAGGAAAAATATTAAAATATAAGATAAGGCTGATTGCTAGAGTGTTTAAATAAATGAAAATATATTAACTATAAGGAGATCTTTACATCAGTAGTAAGATTTGAGACCATTAAACTTATTCTTTCTATTGTTACTTATCATAATTCTAAACTCCATCATGAATATAAACTTGACATTCCTCAATGGAAACATTAATGAAGAAGTATATATCTATTAACTGAAAGGATACATTATCAAAGAAAAGGAAGAAAATTTATGCAAATTAAATAAGGATTTATATGAACTGAAACAAGCTCCTAGGACATGGGTCCACGGAACCAATGACTTGTTGATAAGAAAAGAATACCCATCTTGCATATTTGTACCTAATTTATACTATAAGCAAGATAATAAAAAATTCATCATTATCTTACTTTATGTAGATGGCCTAGTATTTACAACAACAAATGACAAGCTAATAGAAGAATTCAAATCAAACATGAAGAGTAACTTTGAAATGAAAGACCTAGGATTACTAAAGTACTTTCTTGAAATATAAGTTAATCAAGAAAAGAAGGAATCAAAGTCCATCATACTAAGTACACTGCTTTAATTATTGAGAACTATAAAATCAACAAAGAAAAATCAACCAATTCTTCTCTATCATACAACATAAAGGACAAAAAAATTCTTGTAGATGCAACTCTATATAGAAGTATGATTTAAGCACTCAAATTTCTATGTTATATAAGACCAAACTTAGAAATTTTTTACCTCATTTCTTTCATGATATATGTGAGAAACTAGATAATCTCATCTTAATGCACACATTCATGTACTTAGATATGTAAAAGGTAAAATGAATCATGGATTGATTTGTGCTAAAGAAGATGATCACTTTCATGCCCGCTTAGATGTTAATTGGGTAGTTATGTTGAATTTACCATTCATGTGATAATACATTAGCCATTCAATTATCTAATGAACATGTGCATCATAGAAAGCCAAAATGCATTCATGTAAAGTACTAGTTTAGAAAGTAAGTAAGGAGAGAAACATAATGCTTATTCATGTTGATTCAAATAATCAACTTGTTGATTTATTAATCAAAACTTTTAGTACCTTAATCATAGTATAGGAGGTTTGAAGATCAAAGATTAAGATCAAACTCTTGCATCTCATCCTAAAGGAGGGAAAACTAATTCTAGTATGATATGTAAGAAGACCTCATCATCCACAATAGAAGATCATGAAAACATCAAACATTTTAATTCATAATTTGTATCTTAAAAAATATAAGTTGTGAGATTTCATGTTTCTTATTTAGAATTATAATGGGACAAAATAGGGAATTCAAATATTATTTTTTATTTTTTTATGAATTATTAGGAAAATGTACAATAAAATAACCCTAATTCATCTATTTTAAAAAATTTCTAAGGTTCCAAGAAATGGAAAATGGTTGATTCATGCTTCCTAGTATGGTCCCATTGCTTTCCTATAAATTAAAAGATCATTCCATGCTATAATACTTTGGATTTCATTAAAAAAAGGTTTTTTATTAAATTTTTGATGAGCATTGAGGTACCCCTATGCCCAACCATACGAATCATTAAGGCATTCACACGTGAATTTCATGGACCTATAATTCTCCAATGCACTAGTTCTTCTAGGAAGTGAAATGGGCATTCATTGTCTTCCCAACTACACTTGTGAAGCTCAAGGATATGGTTTAAGTGTAATTCAAGTACATGATTTTTATCATTTTATGTATTATAAATTTAATCGCCTACAACAAGAATGAAAGGTAGAGTAATTTAAGATCTAATTCATTTACTACCTAGCTAGCCTAACACAAGTACTTGTTCGACTTTTCTAAACACAAATAGTGCTACTAGGCTACCAAATGTTAAGCATTCCTGTGTCACCAAGCATTATATGTATGCCTAAAGTAGTTGTGCCTATGTTCATTAATAGTTGGAAATTAGTTGCTTAATTAAAGTGCATTAAAGTAAGGTGCACGAAACTAAAGTGCATAAATATTAAATACATCAAAGAAATATTAATCTATTCTCGATGCTATAAGGATGATCAAAAGGGTTCATTTTTATTCCCGCCACACTATTGTGCTCAAGGACATCAATGTTCAAACAAATATTTGTACACACTCAGACTCCTATTGACAACACTCAAAGATATTCTAACTTTGGAGAAAACAAACTACAAGATCTTTGCTACTCTATGCAAAAACTATGAAAAACTTCTATGAAAATTGTGAGCCCAAGTGTTATATTTATAGGTTGGCATATACCCAGTGATATCGAATATTCGACATCGTGTCCTGGGCTTTGACAATGAGTATTCAATAAACATGATTCATCATACCCCCACAACTAAATGAAAACTCATCCTTGAGTGAAAAAGAGAAGAAACAAGTTCCTTACAAAATATTAGGAAAGTATGGGATTATTAATTGACATAAAAACTAACTCAGATGGAACAAACAGACTTTGAGTTCCCAAGTTTATGGAGTTACAATCTTTTACAAAATTGGGTGTTCATGATAAGACAAGTGAACACCCTAGATGCAACTAACATCCAACACCTCTTGGAAATTAAAGAGCAAGGGAGAAGATCCAATGATCATGAACGATCCTTGTCATAAGGTGTTATTACATCATCCTTGATGAAGATAGTCTCGCTTCTAGTCCAAGCTTTCCATTGCAATCACAACAAAATCGTGAATGAGTATGCAATGTGTAACACATAACTATTAAGTACCTTGTCTTGTCAATGGTTATACTCAGCTAGGTTGTGATTGTGGTAGATTAATTCTTTTAGTAGTGTTAGCTGGAAGATTGCCAAATAGGGTGAAATAGAGAAGTAGTCCATTAAATTTGAAAAAATTCAAACACAAGGAAATATTTGAAGTAGATGTAAGAATTCACAACAATAAAAAGGAAATTTCACTAAAAAATGTTGTGAAGATGTGACAATTGGATGTCATTGATGAGATAAACTGAAGGATTTGATTATAAAAGTGTCTAAGGGTAAAGAACTTAATGAATCCAACCAAAAGATATGCAAGTGGGTCCTCCTCAAAGTAGGCACAGGCCTTTTATTACCCTTGCATAACTTCAAACTGAGGAGTTTGTGGGCTCTGTGGGTGATTAATGGTTACAAAAGGTTAAGTACAAAAATCTAGAAGAAACTACCTAAGAATTTCAACTCATCAAACTAGAACATCGAGCAAGAACATGAAACCGATAATGAGCTAAGACATGGAAAGCATAGATGTATGAAAGAGAGTGGAATGGAGTTCTTAATTAAGGTTACATGAAGTCCCTTGTGAATTTCATGGTTAAATAACTTGATAAGATCCATCCTTAGTTTAGACTAAAACCAACCACATTCAGTAACTTCACATCACCATTCTAAGACTAGTCCACCCCCTTAAGACATAAGAGTTCTCCCAGAGAACAACCACCATTTCTTATTAGAGATGAAAAGAGAAGTAAAAAGTGAGGAAGGGCCTTAGTTAGAGGAGACTTTCAAGCATGGGTAACATGCCTTTCTAGTCCCATAACCAATGCTTGTAGCTTGTTTATTTTGTCTAAGGGGTATGCTTTGAATTCCCATCATTTTTTTGAAATGGGAACCATACCATGTAAAAACGTATTCATTTATTGTGTCTAAGGGGTGTGCTTTGAATTTCCATTATTATTATTATTATTATTATTATTGCAATGGAAACTACACCATGCAAAGACATGTTCAACTTCCTTTTATTGGTTGACATGGAATGATAAGGAATCCATGAAAACACACATGCACCCAAGCAAGCAGAAAAGCACAAAGAATACCAAATCCCTTTGAAGTCACACCCTGTTCAAATCTTTGAATTCTTTCCAATTCTAGAAACTACCAAAGTCACAAATTTATTAAAGTTTTTGGATGGGTGGATGTTTTGGACTCATTGCCTATTGTATGAAAAATAAACCATGTTCTAATCATCCAAAAAGAAATTCAAAGCTAGAATCTAGACACTAATAATCAAACAACTAAAAAGTACATACCACCATCAAGCAACAAATTACCACAATGCCTCGCACTTATTAATAAAAAGTTAGAAAAATGCACCAAAATAAAACAAAATATAAAAGAAAGTGTAAAATATTCAAGAAATAATAGATGTACTAGTGATGGTATAAAACAAAAATTAGAAAAGATTAATACCTTGAAAATAAGAAGATGTAAAATAAAGAACATGTAAAACAAAAAGGGTAAAAAACTGAGGAGCTACTTATATGGTTAGCATGAATGGCCATCTCCCCCATGACTAAGTTGGAAGGAATAGATCTAAAATAGTAAGCATGGTTATCCATCTGATGTGGTTTTTTTTATATTTTCTAGCTTATGCTCGTGGAAACATTTGACTTGTTGTATGTTGACTAGCTATTTCTTATCTAGGTTCTCAAGTTTATAGATCATCATGGCCCCAGAAGGAAAAATTTCATAGATGATGTAAGGTCCTTTCCACAACATTTGGAACTTAGTTCATGGAGGTACATGTGTTGGGTTCTAGTAGACAACCTTATCTTCTAGTCGAAATTTGACTTTTCTGATTTTAAGGTCATGGCACTTTTTGCTGTAGGCCTTGTGCAACTCATTAGATGATAGGGCCACCAATCAATTTTTGTCTAGCAAGCTGAGATTCATTAGTCTTTCTTTTTGTGCTAGACTCAAGTCAATGTTGAGGTCATAGGCTATTGAAAGTGTATGGAGCTTAAATTGAATAGGAAGTGCTGGTAATTTTCCACACACAAGCTCATGGGGAGAATCACCTATAGGAAGTTTTCATGTTGAGCAGTAGGTCCAAAGGGCATCATTGAGTTTTGTGCTCTAGCCTTTCCTATATTTGCTAACAGTTCTTGTTAAAACCATTGTGATTACCCTATTGGTAACCTTAGCTTGACCATCAACTTGGGTATGGTGGGGTGTTATGAATTTATGTCCAACCCCCAAGCGTTGCATGAGCTTTTGAAAGGTAGTACCTATAAATTAAGTTCAATTATCAGAAATTAATGCATGTGGCACACCAAACCTATTTGCAACATTTTTTTGTACAAACCAAGTAGTAGTAGAAGATGTATAGTCAATGATAGCTACTGCTTCTACCCATTTCGTACAATAGTCAACAGTGACTATGATGTATGCATTTCTATTTAACATGGATGTGATGAAACCCATGAAATCAATGCCCCATATGTCGAAGGCTTCTAGTGGTTGAATTCATTGTTGAGGTCTCTCCATTCAAGTAGTCATTCCACCATCTTATTAGCATCATTCATAAGAGTAGCCATAATAGTGAGCATCCCTTAAGATTCTTGGCCAATAGTACCCTACCATTAGGATTTTAATAGTCGTACATCTCTCAACATAGTGTCCTACACAAGGACCTTCATGAGCATCCTAGAGAACACATAGTTGATCAGCATTAGGGAGACACCAATGAACCAAGTCATGGGCACACACCTTGTAGAGGTGTTTGTTGATCTCCATGAATTTTTTTACCTGGTGAAGAAATTATCATTTCTTCCAGTGGTCCAACACTTGTGGCATCTCTTGGGTGAGAAGATAGGTGAGAATGCCATCATACCATTAAGACTCATTGGAAAATTATTTAGTTATAGCCCTAGCAAAGATGAGTTCATCAAGAAACATATCAAATAGTGGGCTTTCTTCCTCTTTATTATCACATCATAACCGAGCCAATTGATTAGCGACCACATTCTCAATGACTTTTCAATCTACCATCATAAGATTGAGTTCCTACAAGATCACTAGTTACTATATAACATGGGGGATCACTGTTGGCTTGTTCATTAGGAAGTGGATGGCACTATGATTTGTATGCACAAAAACTTTGTATCCAAGCACATAATGCCTAAACATTTCTAGAGAAAACACCATTTCTATCAGTTCTTTTTCTATAGTGAGGTAGTTTAGTTGTGCATCCATAATGCTTTGGCTAGCGTAGTGGATGTAACATGGACATTTCTCATCATCCATCTACATAAGCATGACTCCCAAGGCATAATTTGATGCATTAGTCATGACATGAAATGGTCTAGACCAGTCGAGTGCTGGTAGAATTGGATTTTCCACAAGTTTCTCTTAAAGCTATTGGAATGCTTTTTCACATTCCGTTGTCCAAGAAAATGGAGTATCTTTCTTTGTTAGCTCCACCAACAGCTTTACGATCTTACAGAAATTCCCTATGAATCATTAGTAGTAGCTAGTATGTCCAAGGAATGATTGAACATATTTGATAGTTTCTGATTGGTGGGTTATTCCTTGGATGACCTTTATTTTCTTAGGTTCTACCTTAATTTCTACTTGTAATATTCTGTGCCCCAATATAATGCCTTCCTAGACCATCAAATGGCTCTTTTTCTAATTGAGCTGTAAGTTGGTTTCAACACATCATTTTAGTACTTGCTCAAGGCAGTCCAGGGCTTACTCAAATGTAGCTCCATAAGTGGAGAAATCATCCATGAACACTTCCACACAACTACCAATTTACTGTTAAAAAATGCTTAAAACTAGGCATTGGAATGTATCAGGAGCATTACACAGACCAAAGGGCTTCTTATGGTATGCAAAAGTTCCCCAAGGACTCATGAATATTGTCTTGGCCTAGTCCTCTAGTGCAATTTAAATTTGGTCATAGCCACTATAACCATCAAGAAAACTGTAATAGCAATGCCTAGATATTATGTCTAACACTTGATCAATAAATGGCAATGGAAAATGATCCTTAAATGTTGCCATATTCAATAGTCAAAAATCGATGCAAACTCGCCACTTGCCTCCTTTCTTTGGTACAATCATGAGTGGGCTAACCTGCTCACTATTTTCAATGGGATAAATGAACCCTACCTTGAGGAGTTATTCAATTTCCTCTTTGATGATCTACTTTAGTTTGGGGTTCAATCACCTCTATGGCTATCTCTTTGGCTTCAAGGCTAAATTAGTGTAGATGTGATGCTGGCATATCCTAGGATTAATCACTATGAGTTCAAGATATGACCAATCAAAATATATTAACCATTTTTCAACCACATTCAACATCTTTTTATACTCTGGAGTAAGATTTTCATTGATTATGACTAGCTTTCCATTTTTTAAGAACACATATTCCATGCTAGCTAGTAGTATTTTTAGTTCAAGAGGCTCTTGCTTGAAATTTTTAGGAATTTCCAACTCTTCCCAGTAGGTATCATCATTTGCATCATCAAAGAATTGGTGATGAACTTGCTCTAATTCATCCATGCTTGTGACATATGCACATGTCAAGCTCTCAGTTAGTTCCATGCAAAGTGTGCTACTTTTAGGATCAGTGATCAGCCACTAGGTGCCCTCCTGTTTTGTGGCTACTGCATATAGACACCTTTGAATTTCTACTTCTAGTGCACACTACTTACATGCAAAGATAGATTTTTATTTCACTTGCTAGAGTTTCTGCACACAATTGCACCATGTATAACTATACACAATGCATGAAGCTCACTTCCCATTCCTAAATTAATGGTGCTTAACCATGCCCATTCCTAAATTAATGGTGCTTAACCATGCCCTTCCCATGATGATTGGAAAGTCCCCTTTGTAGTTTTCCACCTTGATCACTAGGAAATCAGTAGGATAAGACCACCCATAGACAATGGTCACAGTGTCTTCTACTAGCCCCAATGGAATAGTGATGGATTGGTCTACCAATTCTGATATGATATTGCTCTCCTTTAAAGGAGGTAGGTTCTATGTAGTATACATCTCATGAGAAATTAGGTTAACACTAGAACCTGTATCGAGAAGAGCTTTGCATGGTTCATTCCTAGCAATATGCAAATAAATCAAAGGACTTCCAAGATTAGCTAATTCTCTAAGAAGGTTTCTAGCATGGATCCAATTAGATACAGTGTGAATAAGCATCACAATATGGATTATGGGTGGTGTTTGGTTTGAAGGAAACTTGAAAGAATTTGATATAGAGGAAGACAAAGGAATAGTATTGTCAACCACAGGTGTATTTGAGAACTTAGGTAGATTTTGGGGTTGAAAGAAAGGTCTTTTCTTTGATCAAGTTTCTGACCCACTTTGTTGATGAACTAGTTGTAGATTAACGGCCCTAGTAGCATTGCATTATTGTAGTTGAGTTGGTAGTTCACCCTGCATAGGTGGAGCTAGTGGTAGTTGTGTGGTTGTAGGAGGAACATGTGCAGGGATAGGAGGAGGATTAGGATAAAAGGTGACATCCCTTCTTTCATGTGGAGAATGAGTTTGATAATAATTAGAAGGATGGTAGTGAGATTGGAAAGTAGAAACATGACTGGAGGAGTCATGTGGAGAAAGGGGTTGTTGAACGTAGTACCCATATGGATCAGGTTGTCTATAAGGGTATTGCTACCTTGGTAGTGCCAATGCCCATGACTATGGTTGCTACCACTATTGATACTACTCATATGGTTGTGGTGGAGTTCTTCTTGGATAATATTTTTATTGCTAGTGGAACTACCTAAAATTACCTTGAGGATAAGGTAATCTTCTGGATGTTTGCCTTTGTGCTAGTTATGGATTCAAAGCATACATCCCAAACTCCTATAAATGTGACACTATGAGGCAACATCCCTTAGGATGTTCATACTGATAGACGTCACACCCACCATCATCATCTAATTCATGTCTCACAACTTCTTCTATTACAACAATCTTTCCCTTACCTTTTTTATAAGTATGTTCAACTTCATTATGCCTTATGTGCTCACAATCACTCTTTGTTCTTTGGACTCTTCAGCAATTTTTAGGATAACTTGAAATCTACTATCATGGAGTTCCATAACTGATCAACCTTAGCTATAATTTCATGTTGAAATTTTTGAAGTGGCAAGGTTTTCCTATACACCACCCCATCAAGTGCCAATTCTTCTTCATTGTCACAAAATCAAACCTCCTACTTTCGAATTGAAGTATTGTGATTGTACTCTTCTATAGTTTTTCTTTTTCTTAATTCACCTTCCTCTTTATCTACCTACTTTATTAGTCTTTGGATCTAACAGATACTTAATTTTGATAGTCGCCCTTGGGCATAGACACCAAGGTTCTCCTTGTTTCAGATCAAAGCCCATCTATAATGTGGCAAAGTTAATCCAATTGAGAATAACCATGGCTAGGACATCTGTGCATTAAGGAATAGTATTGGCTGATGGCGGCATCCAAGGGTTCATGTGTTCCTTGTTTCCATCCTTAGATCTATCTTCTCAAGTTGGACACTCTAGAGTATGTTTAATATTTTTCTTTGAACAATTCAAGTATTGTACATCATCGTCTAATAGATTCTAGTTTTGAAGACCGGTACCAATTTTCTTCTTCTTTAATGATTGTCCTTGGGAACAACTTGAGCTTTTGCCACTCATTTTCTATTTTTTGCAAGGCACGTGCATCTTGAATAGCTTGGAGATGATTCTCTGAATCTGAGTTATATCCCCCTTCAAACCTAGGGATATTGTTCATATCTAGCCTCTTGATCCTACTATCCTTCACATGCCTTGTTGGAATTCATACTACCTTTGTGATATTAAGCATACTTTGGGTAGTAAGCAAAGGATCATTGAGATCATGATTATGGTGCCTACGATGCCATCTACTACCCCTTCATTCATGGCAATGTGCCTCTCTTAAATGTTTGCATCCTTGATCTTGTCTTGCTCAATGGCCCCTTTGATCATTTCGATCCCATTGATCATTTTGATCACCTCCATCACCATCTCACCTCCTACAGTTATGATCAGAGCCAAAAGAAGAAGAAGAATATGATGATGAAGATGAAGAGGAAGGAAGACTAGAACCATCATAGTTTCTGCTACCACCTCTTCAGTGATCATAACCACAACCACAATCTTGTTTCTTGTCTTAATCCCTACATTGACTTGCCTCTTTGGATCCTTCTTGTCATTGAATCCATTCTTGCTAGAACTAGTGTTATGAATAGTGGACTGTAGGTTTTGGTTTTGACCTCCTTCACTGAAATCAAAAAGAGGAATCTCACTAAATGGAAAACCCCTAGAGAAGGGTTCCCCAACATCTTTTTGGTACAATAGGAATGGAAAATCATTAAATCCTTCTCCCTTCATAGATTCATGAAGTTTTTCTAGTTCTTGATCTCATAGATGTTGTTCCTTAATGGGATGATAATCCCTAGCATTAGTATCTTGGACAACATACTCAACATGAAGTTCCTAGAAACCCCATCATATAAGCATTTTTTGGAGCATTGCAGGAATGGATCGATTAGGTGGCAACACAATGCTGCCCTCCATGTTACACCACTGTAGCTGTTCATTCTAGTGTATAATGAAGGTGAAATTGGATACATACTCATCAGGATGAGCATATACCACTCAATATTGTTGAGGCACCAGTTGATGAACTCCATTAGACTTGGGCAAAGAAGTACTTTTGTGAGAAGAATACATATTATGTTAGAAAATAACAATGTAGTGTGCTTCTTAAATTTGTTGTAGTAATCTTAAGATGTGATATGACTCAAAGGTTCATTTCAACAATTTAAATAATTTTCACTAAGTCCTAGATAGTGCATGAAACAACCAAAATGTCCCTAGCAATGGCACCAATCATGAGCGGTGAGGTACACCTACACCTAACCATACAAATCACTAAGGTGTTCACACATGATCCAGTTGAATTTCATGGACCTATAGTTCTCCAGTACACTAATTCTTCTAAGAAGTGAAATGGGCATTGAAAACATTCATTTTTTTTTCAAATACACTTGTGAAGCTCAAGGATATGGTTTAAGTGTAATTTTGTATGATTTTTATCATTTTATGTTATATAAATTTAATTGCCTACAATAAGAATGAAAAGTAGAGTAATTTAAGATCTAATTCATTTACTACCTAGCTAGCCTAACACAAGTACCTATCCCAATTTCCTAGACACATCCTAAACACATATAGCACTTCTAGGCTACCAAATGTTAAGTGTTTCTAGGTCACCAAGCACTATATTTATGCTTGAAGTAGTCATGCTTGTGTTCATTAACAACTGGAAATTAATTGCTTAATTAAAGTGCATTAAAGTAATGTGCATGAAAGTAAAGTGCATAAATATTAAATGCATCATGGAAACATTAATCTATTCTCCATGCTACAAGGATGATCAAAAGGGTTCATTTTTATTCTCACTGCATTGCTGTACTCAGGTACATTAGTGTTCAAACAAAGATCCATACACACTTAGACTCGTACTATGGGCACTCAAAAATATTCTAACTTTGAAAAAAAAAACTACAAGAGCTTTGCTACTCTATGCAAAAACTATGAAAAAATTCTATGAAAATCATGAGCCCAAGTGCTATATTTATAGGCCAGCATATACCTTATGATATTGAATATTCAACATCACGTCTTGGGCTCTAACATCGAGTGTCCAATGTCGAGGCTTCGATATTGAATATATCCAATATCGGAGCCAGTCAAAACATGATTCATCAATTTTTTATCTCAAAAGTCATTTCATTAATAGATTCTTTTATTCACATCTCACCCTTTCCTATTTCATCAACTTTCATAATTTTATTACAACTCTTTTAATACTAGCTTTACTTAAGCTTTGCAAATCTCTCATCATCTTATCTACATTAAAGAACTCTATAGTCAAGTCAACCTTTTGATTCATAATACATTTGTGCATGATCATCATCAAAAAATATGTTTTTACTGTTAATTCAAAAGTTGAAAGGTCTTTAGCAAATATAATTACTTTTTTCACTTCTCTAAATATTATTTACTTGATATTAAATTTTTACAAAAAATTCAACTCAACCATGACTCTTGGTTAAGTCATGGTTTTGCAAAAAGCAAACCACAAGTTTGTCATAACTTATGGTTTTACAAGTATTTATTTTTTCTTTACCACAACTAGTGGTTAACTTGTGATACCAACTAAAACTCTTAGTTTGATTATGGCTATCTCAAATTCTCAACTATGACTTGTGATTTCATCTTGATAGATAAGTTCATCAAGAAATAATCATCACAACTTGCAGAACAAATCATCATGTGTATCAAAATCCTAATTCTCTAGGGTTTAGTAGATCATGAATTATGGTCCTCTCATGGAATAATCATAGAATTCTTAGTATAAATTATATCCCTATTTTCATCCACCATGACTCATGGTAAGCTTTTGGAACTCTAATCATGACTCGTATTGTAATACAAAAACTCATGGTAAATTAAATTTTGAAGATTTTAAAAGAACTTGAAGTTCAATCATTATTGATAAGGAGTGGTATTTATTTCACCCAAACATATGAATCATTATCATGTATGCATGATCTAGTTGACATCTATAGACTTCATTTACCTAACTGGATTATATCCTTGGATAGTAAAAGATGTTATTACTAGTTATTATCTTTTCAATCAACACTTGTTTTAACTTGTTTATATGGTTAAGTACACTTGAGATATAAGATATTATTTATACAATTTTTTATTATTTTCTTTATATACAAAATGATTAATTAAAGGAAGGATTAATATTTAATTTTAACTATTTAACTAACCAAACTATAATAAACGTGAAACATTTGTTCCCACTTTCCATACACATCTTGAACATATACTAACACTAATGGGTTTCCAAGTTCTTACTATTGGGTGTACCAGATATTCACTATTGGGACTACCAAGTAGTATATCATTCTTGAAGTGGTCGTACTCATGTTACTTATAAATTATAATATTAAATTCTTAAAGATAAGAAAGTATACTACATTCAAAGTAAAATACTAAAAAGTAAACTTAAACTAATCCAAGTGCTACAATGGATAAAGTAAATATCAATTTTATTTTCATTCATGTAATTGTGTCTATGTACATATTACACTCAAATAAGATTCCATACAATCAATTCAATCCATGCTACAAGCACTTAGAGGAAAAATTGCTAAGTTCTACAAGAAAAACTACAAGAGCTTGGCTAAGAATTTAACCAAACAGTGTCATAAATGTGACTAGTGTGTGCACTTATATAAGTGATGAGTAGATTAGCATTAGCACACATGTAGCAATGCATCCTAAGATGTGTTGATGAGCATGTGTTAATGTAACTACCTTATTGATGTTTCATCAAACCCCCACGACTAAATGACAACTCATCCACAAGTAAATAAAAATTGGATCAAGTTTCTTATAAAATTTTGGGAATTATGAAACTAACTGATTAGCTAACTTTAACAAATAAAATAAATCTTAAATGTCATGTTGTATGGATTACAAAATTTATGCAAGTTATAAAGAATTAGGATACTCAAATAAAAATTGACATGTATCTATTGGATAGGTGCAGATGGAATAAAGTCTTCAAACTATGCCTGAATGTAGAGGCTCCTATGATGTAAAAGATCCTTCATCATGTCCTTGCTCTACTGAAGGTGTAGGCTATCTTACTGTTGTCAAAAATCGAAAGGCATCTAGAAGTGTCTTCATTTTTCTTCTTTGTTTCATGGATCATAAATAATTTAGGTTGCTTTACCTATATGTGATAGTGCTAAAATATTTCACAGGTATGACAGTGTAGGAAACATCTTTTTCATATTGATAAAACAAGCTGTAAATTGTTTATGTTCAATGTTCAATGTATAGATAAGGTTTTGTAGCTTTTGGTAGTCACTTATTTTCTTAGCTAGGTTCTCAGTAGTAGATCATTGATCAATGAATTTTCTTATGAGAACTTCAAGCTTTACATTGGCCACTTTGAACTTCTATTTAGTCTCTTTGTAGAGCTTGAACTCTACCTTAGAGAGGAGGTAAAAGCTAGTTACTTGCTTCCCTAATTCTATCCTAGGACTCCCCACTGTTAGCATTACCAAGTTTACATATCAAAGTTTGGCAAGCTTTATGTATTTGATCATCTTCTTGATCTACAACTCCTTCAAATGGATCTCTACTTAGTTATATGTGTTGAGTCCATCAAAGATACCCTACCACACATCACCTCTTTATTGGAGTTACTAAAGGACCTTGTTTACCTTTCCCTTGGTTAAATTAATATCCTTTTTGTTGACCTCCTTAAGCATTTATATTTGGTTCCTATAGTGATTTTTAACTCGTTCATATTTCAGGGATTCGTTCTTATAGGTGGTAACCTCAATTAGAGTCTTTTGATGAAAGGCTTGAATCTTCTTCATCAAGAGATTTCTATTTTTTTCAGCCAACCTCCTTAAGTTCAAGTTTACCTTGGAAAGAGGTTCCTAATGTTGGTTAATATATTTCACCATTTGATCTTTTTATTGCTCAACATTCCATAGGTGATGTTTACCATGAATTAGCACTAGTTTTTCCTTATGAACTTGATGGAGGTCATGATTAGTGGTATTTACCATTACTTTTGATAGTGATGAATTAAAGATCATCATTTACTTAACATTCTTTACCTCATGGTATTTTTACTAAAGCTACTAGAAAGATTCATCTTTGATGAGTTTTGGCCTAAGAGTAGCTAGATCAGACAAAATGGCTCTAAGCTCTATAACATCGATAGCTAACCATTGATTGCTAGTGATGACCTACTTGAGTTGCATATTTTCAATCAATAGCTTACCTCTTGTCTCTAATAGTTATGATTGCATAGCTAATATTTCTTTTGAAAGATTAAAGATCTCCAAAATTAGTTTCCCAGCTTCCACCAGTCATTTCAATACTTCTTCATACTAGGCAACACTCATCCTTCAACTCCCTACTCCTATTGATGCTTATACATCTATCATGGTAGTAACATTAGAGATAGATGTAGTTGGAGAATTGAGAGCTTTTATAACACATTTTTTCACCACCTCTACTATTATCTCTTAACATTTATGTGGCATGACTAGGATTGTCACGCCTTCACCTTCTTATGACATAGATAAGGTTGTTACATTTCCAAAAATTTGAGGGAATGCTTATCCTAAAATGGACACAAAGACTTCTCTATCACTAGGATTGGAGTGAATGGGTTCCTACTTTCTTTGTGATGGAAATAGTTCCATCATCTCACTATCCAGCTAGCTAATGATCCTTGTGACCTTATTTAGATGGCTTATGATTGGATAATATACCAAAGATTATTCATCGCTTATGGAGGCTTTTTGTTGTTGTAGCAACTACTCTATATGTTTTCTTAGGTGCTCCATAACTACCAACATTTCAATTATGCTACAGGTGGTGGTGATGATGGTTAGTCATCTTCTTAAATCTTGGCATGAGCTTTATCTTTCATCATCTCCTACTAGGATCTAGTAGGAGCTCTACAGATCACATCATTTGAGTAGTAGGCTATACCTTCCCTTTTATAGATTTTTCAAATGAGGTATGTAAAAGGAAGTGTTTTCCTATCCTACTCATTCTTCTTGAAATGTTTTTCTATTTCAAGGAAGATGAGTTGCATTAGGTTGATTAAAAATTTCACACTTAGAGCTGCACATGCCCTGGTAGAGAAGTTTATGACCTTTATTAATCTCACTATTGGATTGAGGTGATAGGCCACAATCTTAAAGTCTATTTTCTCTACCTAGTGAGGGCATCTTACTCCTTATGGTCCACTTCACAGCATCAATGAATCCTTTTTTGGTCTTTGGGTCTACTTGAGTAGATATTTTTGCTAGCTTCATCCTAGTGTTGCACAATCCAAGGGCTTCTACAATTTCCTAGGAGATAGTGATGTCCTTGATTTTAATAGTGAAATCTCCTTATTAATTTTTCTAGAAGAGGTAAGTCTCTATCATGTACTATTCTCCACTATTGAAGAGAATAGACCATCATGGAGACCCCTAAAATTGTGTTCTAACATTTTCTAATGCAAGCTCTAGGAATGGTTTAAAATTCAACTCTAGAAGAATGTAGCTCAAGATTTCCTTGGTATTAACCTTCTCCAAGTAGGATTTTTTGAGTGTGACCTCTCAAGTAGGTTGTGGTCTTATGACTTCGATATGCATGGATTGGCTTATTTCTACTATAGAAATTTGATGGATAGAATCCACCTTGGGATCCTCACGTAGGGGCTCGGTATCATGGGTAGCCTTGTCTACTTGCTCTTGAGTTATTATTGCTATTATTTTTGTTGGCTCCTTCCACCATGTGGTCACTTTTCTCTAGGCTATGATGGCCCCCTACTTATGGTCCTTTCTTGGATGCCATTTGTAATGACAAACATAACCCAAAATTAGTTCCTTAGACATAATATTTGTTTCTTTTAGATACCTTTTTTTGTTTGATATAGTTATGTTTTATTGATCATACATTGAGATTTTATCATTAAGTCCTTATTTAGTGATTGTAGGCTTATGATATTATTTTATTAATAATTTATTCATGTTTTAACAAAGATTGATTGTTGATGCTAACTTTTGTGATTATTTATATAATATTATTTAAATATCTTATTCATGGGAAGTTTGAAAAAATTTTCTATGAAAACCTATTGTTTGATACATCCATGACATAAAATGTACCTCTAGTAACTCGAGGATCATCGAATGGAAAAAACTAATTAAACAGGTGAGAAGTTATGGCTCTTAGAAGGCTCTAAGCTCAAAAAGTGGAAAAAAAATCCTCTTGAATTTATGAGAAATGGTGAAAAGGAAGCTAATTGCTACACATATTTATAGGAATTTTGTGTCACATCAACAGGGATACATTAATGGAGCTACATTGACTAATATTGTTGCATCAATGGGAATGTGTCAATGTAGCTATTTGCATCAATTTTTCACTTAAATATATCCAAGAACTTTGAATGATTTTTGGACTGAAAGAAGAGCTAAATGAGAGCCAAAATGATAGAAAATCATAGCAACAACACAATTGAAGATATGGCTTTAGAAATTAAAGTAATTTAAGCATGTGAGATGAGTTATTGAAGGGTGTTTTTGATGTCAAAATAGAGAAAAAATTGGATGTTTCAAGTTATTGAGATGATCAAGATTACCATGGAGCCTATGGTTAGGGAAGTGAACTTAAAGTAAACTAAATGATATGCAATTGGGTTCTTCCCAAAGTATGCTTATGTTACATATTCCCTTTCATAACCTCATGACAAGAAGTCCATAGGCACCTAGGATGATAAATGGCTATTTTAAGTTAAATACCATACCCATGTGAGGAATTGTCTTAGTATTATGTAAACTAAAAAAACAAAACTATCAATTTACCATGGTATGAGGTAGTGAGGTGAGAGGAAATGGATTGTCTGAATGATAGACAAGGAATAGTAGATGAATGATCTACATCATAATCAAATGAGACCCCTAGTGAAACTTTTAATTAAGATGATCCAATGCTAATCTATTCTAAGTCTAGACCAAGTCCACTGGAATTATAGTGATCTTGCATTGGTGTATTCCTTCTCTTATACCATCAAGAGTCTATAACAACCACAAAGAACCACCATCACTCTAAGAATAGAAGAAAAGAGAAGAAGGAAGTATGTAGGGTCTTAGTTATAGGGATGCCTTCATGCATGGAAAACATGTCTTTTCAATCTGATAGCTAATGCTTGTAGTCCATTAGATTGTCTCATGGATGTACTTTGAATTCTTTCTTTTGTTTATTTTTATTACAAGAACCATATCATGCAGATACATGCTTCCTTTTATGGTCAACAATAGGATTTGTGATATACCAATGAGGAGCCATAGAATAGAAGAAGAAAGTTGAGAGAAAAACACAACAAATCTCCTTGAGGTTATACCCTTTTCTATTTCCACTTGAACCTTTCTTGGTTCATTGGATAACAAGATCATATGTTACTTTTAGTTTTTATGTTAAAGAACAATTATGTTTCCATGATGTAGACCCACATGAAATATATGGAATGAGTGAATTACTTGAGACCACCAAAAAACTAACAAATTTTTAGTAGAGAATATAATCCAAGAACAAAGTTGGCCTCTTGTTAATCAATCATAACTTTGATAGCTACATTCAAAAATTTTTAAAATTCACAGTATCCATGAAACAAAATCAAAAATTTCAAATAAGACTAAATGAAAATAACAAGAAAAGAAAAATATATGAAATAATTAGTAAAATATTAAGGAAAGAAGAAGCAAATAAAGAACATTGTAAAAAAGAAGAACAATTTTTTATCCTTCCCAAGATTTTATGGTAGATGGATATCTCTCCCATGGCTAAGTTGGAACAAGGATATTCAAAAAATGGAATGTGCTTTTTCTTGATTAGAGGTGTTATTGTTGTGGTTGGTTACTTATAAGTCCATAAACGGGTTGAGTTGTTGGATGTTGACTAGCATGTGCTTTTGAGGGCTTGTTGGATTGTAAATTATCATAACCCTAGAAGGAAAAGTTGAGTGGATGATATAAGGTCCTTTCCATAATATTTGAAACTTAGTTTTTTATGGCACATTCATGAAATTCTAATAGAAAACCTTGTCTCCTAGTTTGAATGTAAATTTTCTTATCCATGCATTGTGATGTTGTTTATTGTTTTCCTTGTGCACTTCATTCATCATTAGAGCTACTCTTTGCTTTTCATCTAGCATGTTAAGTATCATGAGTCATTCTTTTTATGCTAGGTTAATCTCTAAATCACGTTCACAAGTAATTGTGAGTGTAGAGAGTTTAGTTTGAATTGGAAGTTAAGATAACTTTCAACACACTAACTCATAAAGAGAGTAGCCTATAGAAATTTTTCATGTTCGACAATATAATATTCCTAAAGGACATCTTTGAGTTTGGTGCTCCAGTCTTTCCTATATCTATTGATGGTCTACATTAGACTTTATGTGATTTCCATATTAGTTACCTTTACTTGACCATTGGCTTGAGGATGATAGGGTGTTATGAGTTTATGTTGCACCCCCAAACATTATATTAACTTGTAAAAAGTAGCATTTGTAAAATGTGTTCCATTATCAAAAATTCATGTTCTAGGCATACAAAACCTATTGATCACCTGTTCTTAAAAGAAATGAACTACAATAATAGAAGTACAGTTAGAAATTATTGCAACTTCAGTCCACTTAGTACAATAATCAATAACAACAATCATGTATGATTTCCTATTGGACATGGAAGTGATGGATCCCATGAAGTTAATTCCTCAAAGATTAAAAGACTCCAATTTTTGAATCCAATGTCGAAATCCTTCCATTTTGTTTATTATTCCTTCATCTCATTGACATCTCTTGCAAGAATAAGAGAAATAATAAATGTCCTTAAAGACTATTGGCCAAAAGTATCCAACCATCATGATCTTTATGGTTGTCCTTCTTTTTACATAGTGGCCTCCACAAAGACCCTCATGAGCAACTTTGAGAACTTTTAATTGATCTACATTAGGTACAAACCATTGTACTAGGCCATTAGCACAAACCTTGTAGATGTTATCCTTAATCTCCATGTAATGTTTGACTTGTTGGAGAAATTATTGTTTCTTTCTATGATCCTATTCAGTAGGAGTCTCTTGTGTAAGTAGATATGAGAGGAATTCATAATATCAATTTATGAACCTTAGTGTATGAACTTTATTTATCTTAGCAAAGAGAAATTCATTTGGAAATTGATCAGATAATGGCTCTTTATCATCATTACAATCGCATCTTAACCAAGACAAATGATCTACAACTACATTCTTGGTTCCTTTTCTATCCATCATGAGAAGATCAAATTAAGATTATTAACCACTGTATAACACAGGGGCTTACTGCTATCTTTTCCATTAAAAAACATATTTTACTATGATTAGTGTGCACAAAAATTATGTATCCAGGCACATAGTATTGAAATGTTTTAAGGAATACATGACTACCATGAGTTCTTTTTCAGTGGTGGTGTAATTAAGTTACACACCCACAATGCTTTTTCTTGCACAATGAATATAATATGGATGTTTTTGATCATCCATGTATGTTAGTAGCACTCCTAATACATAGTTGGATGCATCTATCATGATGTGAAATGATTTGAACTAATCAAAGATGCATAGAATTAGAGTTTCTATGAGTTTCTACTATCATTTTTAGGATGCATGTTCTAATTTTCTTCTCTATTCAAAAGCTACATCCTTCTCGGTAATCTCTACTAGTATTTTGATGATTTTAGAGAAGGTTTCAATGAAGCATCTATAGTAACTAATATGACTAAGGAATGACCTCATATCTTTGATAGTATAAGGTTTTCTAGTTATTCCTTGGATGACTCTTACCTTTTCAAGATCCACCTCAATTACTTTTTCTAAAATTCTATGCCCCAAGACAATGACATCTTAGATCATTATGTGGCTCTTTTGCTAGTTGAGTTACAAGTTTATCTCCACACATTATTTTAGTACCTACTCAAGATGGTCCAATGCCTATTTAAAATTAGTACCATAGGTAGAGAAGTCATCCATGAGAGCTTCCACACCACTACAAATTTATTGCTAAAAGATGCTTAGGACAAGGCATTAAAAAGTTGTAGGAGTATTAGAAAGGCCAAATGACGTCTTTTTATATGCAAAATTTTCCCATGAACTTGTAAAAGCTCTCTTGGCCTAGTTTTCTAGTGCAATTTGGATTTGATTGTACCTGCTATACCCATCCATAAAATTGTAATAATGATATCTTGTTATTGTATCTAACACTTGGTTCACAAATAGCAACAGAAAATGATTCTTAAATGTGATAATGTTCAATAGCCTAAAGTCTATATAGATCCTCCATTATCCTTCTTTCTTTGATACAATAACAAGTGGGATTACCCACTCACTATTTACCACTCAATAGATGAATCTTACCTTTAGAAGTTTTTTAACTTCATTTTTTACAACCTGTTTAGCTTTGGATTTAACTTTCTTTATGACTACCTCTTTGGTAATGGTAGAGTCTATATAGATTTGGTGCTAGAATATGCATGAATCTATTCTAGTAAATTTATCATATGACTAGGCAAAGGTTATTGGCCATTTTTTGGCCACTTTTAGCAACTTCCCTTTCTATTCCCTAGTGAGGTTAGCATTGATAATTACTAGCTTTCCATTATAAAGAAATACATAATCTAGATTTTCCAATAAATATTTGAATTCAAGGAGCTCTTGTCTAGTATTATCAGGGATTTCTAACTCTTCCCAATTCATTTCTACTTTTGTATGGAAGAGTTGGTTTTGAATTTGCTCAATTTTGTCCATATTATTGATATAATAATTTGTGAGAAGTTCAACTGGTTCCATGCACATCATTGAACTAGAGGTAACATCTATTGTCAACCACTGGATACCTTGTTTTTTTATGACTGCTGCATACAAGAACCTTTGAAGGTCTAACATTTTAGCATACTTCTTGCATGTTGTGATGAATATGCTTTCTATGATCCATATTTTCTACACATAATGGAACCCTATGTTCCTATACACAATACATGGAATCCTATTCTTCTCAACCTTTCTAAACTCATTCTATTGAAAGATTTCTAAGGAGAGGTCTATGATCCCTAGCTTGACATCAATGTGTGTAGCCAATCCCCTTCCATGATAATTGGGAAGTCCCTCTTACAATTGTCCACATGGATTACCAAGAAATCTACTAGATATGACCATCCATACATGGCAATCACTATATCTTCCACCAATTCCAAGAAAACAATGATGCATTGATTAGAAACCTCTAATCTAATATTATGTTTCCTTAGTAGAGCCAAGTTCCAAGTTTTATATATCTCTTAGGAAATTAAGTTCATCCTAAAACTTAATTCTAGTAGAGTTTTACATGGATCATTTCCTACAATCTGTAAGTAAATTAGAGGACTTCCAGGATTAGATCTTTTCTTGGAAATATGTCCTACATTAATCCAATCTATAATTGCATGAGTTAATATTACAGTATGTACATTTTGGGATATTTCATTTGAAGGCTTCTTGTTGGTGATTTTTGAAGCAATTTATGAAGTACTAGTAGCCATAGATACCTATATGAATTTACATGAACTATTAGGTCTGAAGAAAGCCCTTTTTCAAGGCTTACATTTAGAACCACTTGAATTGTAAGCCATCTATAAGTTTATGGCCCATGTGGCATTGTGTTGTTGAGGATATAGTGGAATTTCACCTTGCATAGATGGTTTAGATGGTAAAGAAATGGAATTATGAGGTATAGAGTGTTGTGGTGGATAATGAGTATAAGTTAAAGGATATTTAACTTATGGAGTAGTTGCTCTATGATGTTCAAGGGGATAATAGTGATGGAAAAAAGAAGCATGGCTTGTAGAGCTACTAGGAGATACAAGTTTTTGGACTTAATATCCATATGGGTCTAGTTAACAGTAAGGATATTACTATCTTAGTAGTGGCATTTCCCAAAACTATGGGTTTTTCCATTGATGATAATGATCTTGAGGTTAAGGTGATACTCCACTAGGATAATACTATTGTTGGTGAAGTTTTTGCCTATAATTACCATGTGGATAAGGTAATATCCTAGGTGGTTACCTTTTTGCAAATTTTGAATTCAAGGCATATACCCCAAATTCTTGCAAATGTAATAAAATATGAAAACATCCCTTGGGATGTTCATATTGCGAGATATCACATCCTTCTTCATCTGTTTTAGAATCTACAACCTCACCAACTATGATAGCCTTACCTTTTTTCTAATAGTAGTCCTATCCTATATTCTTTCTTCTCCTTCTATTCCTATCTCAATTCCCCTACTCTTTTTTCTCCTCCATAATTTTTAGAGCAGTTTGAAACTTTTCATCCAAAGAGTCCCACATTTTGTTCACCTTATCTAATATATCTATGGTAGAGTTTTTGGATTAACAAAATTTTTCTTCGTACTACTTATTCTAGTGATGCTTCCTCCTTATCACAAAGATGTACCTTCCTTTTGTGAATGAAGGGGTCTTTTTTATACTCCTTTGCACTTTCTTACTTTTAAAATTCTTCTTCCATATTGACCACTTGATTAATAAGCCTTTGGATTTGATGGATAGACCCTCATTTCTAACAGTCTTCCTTAAGCTTAAATCCCAAAAGTCTCTTTAGTTTTGTTTCTGAGTCCATCTATCACATGGTGAAGCTATTCACTTTAAGAGAAATCATGGCCTAGGCATCAATGAAAAAGAGATATATCTACCCAAGGCTGAATCAAGGGATTCATGATTACCTTGTTTCTATGCTTGGATTTGTTTTCTCAAGTTAGACATGCTAGAGTACATCTGATATTTATCATTGAATAACTCTAGCATTTTATTCTATCTATAGATAGATTTCAACTCCAAATATTGGTACCAACTATTAGCTTCTTTGATGAGTATCCTAGGGAATAATTTGAGTTTTTGCCATCCATTTTCAATGCTCTAAAAAATTTAGGCATCATGGAAGACTTGCAAATAATGTTGTGAATCAATATTATACCCTCCCTTGAATTTAAGAATATTTTTTATATCAAACCATTTGATTTATCTATTCCTTTGATGCTTGGTGGGAATATAAACTGCCTCAAAAATTTTTATCATAATTCTTGTAGCAAGCAGTGACTCATCATAGTCATTATATTTATGGTGACCCCTATCATAGCCATTTCTCCTATGATGTGGCCTACTATGCCTTCTTTCTTAATGATGCTTCTCCTCCTCTTATTGTTGTCTATGATTTCTTCTCCCATCTCTACAATGGAGTCTTCTTTCATCTCCATCTTAGCCTTGATTGTTTTTCATTTGGTCTTAATCACATTTCCTCCTCTCAAAGTTTGATAATTAGGGGGATGATGAAGGTGGAGGACTAGAAGAATTATGTTAAGTTGTTCTTCTCCCTTGGTTCCTTAGTTGTTCTCTTGGTGAACAATTAGAAGTCCTTGGCCTTGAGGTTTTTCTAATTCTCTAATTAGTTCTTCCCTCATCTTGGCTACTTACTAAGATTGATTGTAATTATTGATGAGTTGTGTTATCCTCACCAAAGGGAAGAGAACATTAACATTGAGATTGCCCTAATGGAAATTCTAGGTCCTCTTTCTTTGATTATGAAAATAGTGAGATCGTGACCTTTTTACCTTTGGATGCTTCATGGCATGTCTCCATGAGTTTATCTTTTCTTTGTTAGACCTCTATTGTTTGATAATCTTTAGATAGATATTCCTTCATTTGGTAGTTTTGGGTTACTCGTTTGAGCTCCAATTTCATGATAGCTACCATGAACATTGAAAGAATACAACAATTAGGAGGTAACACAATGTTGCCTTCCAAATCTCTCCAATGGAGCTGTTCATCTTAATAGAGAATGAAAGTACAGTTTGGATAATAAGGATCTGAATATACATATACAACCTTCAGCTATTGAGGTATCTCATTGGTATTCCTTCTAGGTCTATCATGTTATTGGTTAGAATCATTATCAAGTGGTGAATTAGCCCTAAGAGATGAATACATCTTTCATTTCCTCTTATGTATTGTGTCTTAATAAAATATTATAATTTTTCTTATAAATGATGTGTTATATTCTTACAATGATTTTCTATGATTTCACTATCTATAAATACTTAGTGCACATAGCTAAAATGTCATCCCTAATAATGGCACCAATGATAAGCAGAGGGTATTTCCTACACCTAACCATGTGAATCACTAGTATGTACACATGATCCAGTCAAATTTTGTGGACTTCATTTACCTAGGTGACTTATATCCTTGGATAGTGAAAGACATGATTGCTAATCATTGTCTTCCCAATAAACACATGTTAATTGTTTGTATGGTTAAGTATGATTAAGGTGTAAGATAATTATTTCCATAATTTTCTATTTCTTTCTTTATCTGTAAAATGATTAATTAAACAAATTTTTGGATATTTAATTTTGACTAATTAATTTACCAAACTATCCTAAACATTGAGCATCCATTCCCACTTTTCGTACAAATCCTAAATGTATATTAATATTGTTGGGTTACCAAGTTCTTCCTATTGGGCATACCAAGTATTCACTACTAGGATTACCAAGTGTTAGTATATTACACTCAAAGTGGTCATACTCACATTACTTATGAATTATAATATTAAATTCTTGAAGAAAAAAAAAGTAAACTACACTCAAAGTAAAATATTGGAAAATAAACATAAACTAATCCAAGTGTTGCAATAGATAGATGAAATCTTGATTTTATTAACATTCATGCAACTATACCAAGTACATATTACACTCAAATAAAATTCCATAAAATCAATTCAATCCATATTGTAGGCATTGAGAAGAAAAAGTTTACTAAATTTTACAAAGAGAAACTATAAGATTTTGGCTAAGAAATTAACTAAACAATGCTACAAATGTAGCTTGTGTTGGCACTTATATAGGCAATGGGTGGATTAGCATAAATGAATATAAGCCAATGCATCCTAAGATGCATCAATAGGGATGCATCGATGGAGTTGTGTCAATTTGCATGCATTGACGTAGCTTCTTTATTGACACTTCATCAGTCATGGACACAAATTATTCATCACCTTAATCATCAACACCAACATCACATCCCTCATAGCTACCAAATCATCAACAAAATGCTAACCTTCAAAATATTATTAACATGACACATCATGTCACGTAGTATTTCTACTTGGAAAAATTATTAAAATGCCATCCTATTATTACCACATAATATAAATAATCTTAATTTTTATAGATAGGAAAGTTCACAAAATATAATTTAGCATGATATAAGTTTACTACATAAGTTAGTTAGGATTACACAACTTATCTACATCATGGTACAAAACCTTAAATCATATATAACTTAAGCTCTAGACCTCTATTTAATGAATCATTTGAGCCTATAAAAAGCTCACAATAAAGTCTAGTCATGTAGATACTTAACAATGCATAATCAAATGAAAACATATCTTGTGAATGCCCTCACATATTCTTCCACTAGTTCAATTTCATGGTTCTTATCTAAATAAACTCATGTGGTTAGTAGAACATAAAATATCATTGATTAAGTTGATAATATTTACTACATAATAATATATAACAATAGCAAGCTAACCAATAGTTATCATATAATAAAATTTCATCTAGCCTTGTTCACAAATCATTAATTAAACTTCATTCCAAGCATTGCAAAAACAAAAACAAATCATTGCAAAATGTTAAACCCACACATGACTACAAAACACAAAGAAGCATATAGGACAAAGAACAAATCAACTAAGGGATATTATAATAATCTAAATAGTTGATGCACCTATCGAAGAACATGACAAAAGATTTTAGAATAGACATTCATCATCCATAGACTAGATTAGTATTTATTTTCTTGTTGTTAGCTAATTAGATTATTAGATTTAATTTCATTATTTTAATAGAATTAGATCATGGTTACAAAAAAACATTATTTATCATGTGTCTCAACTATATTTAACTATACAAGTTAAATGTTTCTATAAGTATAGTTAGGAAGATAGCAACCTATAGTCAACTCATGCTATTCCTAAAAAACAATTTGTCCCTTCTATAGCTTATGACAAGCTTCACTGTAAGGCTTGTAGTTCATATGGTTGGGCATACGGCATATTTGCTAATCATAAAATAGAATAAAATTTTACTTGACCTACCAATATCAAATTATATTTAATTTTGAATATTTTATCTAAAGAAATCTAATACTTAGAAAATTTGGTTTAGTCATAAAAGTATTTGAAAATGTACTTGAGTTTAAATGTTTTAGCTTGAATCTTAATGTTTGGGATGAAAATATTTTCAAAAGAATCATGAAAACTTTTGGTGTGTACATTTAGTGTGATAGACTTACAAGGTCATTATGTTTCCTAAAATATGCAACCATTTGCATTTTAAAAAAACAATAGAAATCATTTTTAACAACTAGAGAGTTATAGTTAGTTGAGGAATATGTATAGAAGATTCATATTTAATTTGAAATTTTTTTTCAATGAGCTAAATTACAACATTATAGTTTATCAAAGGTACATAATTCTATCTCCTATAATCAATATAATAATTGTAATCATCATTGGATTTCAAAGGCTTAAGTAGTTCTATAAAAACAAATAGTTCCACAATGAGGTGTTACCTTGGTTCTAGCCAAGATGTCAACTACCAGTCATAGACCAATAACACTAAATAATATTACATCCATAATGCTCCAATAGAAGGCAATTAGCAACACTAAGTAATATTCCATCCATAACTTTTGGAGGATAGGCTACCCCTAACACTAAATAATATTTTCATTCATAACTCAAGTGAAATCTTAACATTTTCATGTAATCTACAACATAGTTAAACCTTTTAGTGGCAAGCTTGAGGTAGAGGGTGAGAAATGCAATGTATTTTATGCTCACTAGCAATATAGTGACTATGACTACACATCTCCTACAAGGTTGAAATTCAAGGAAAGTTCTTGAAATGAGTTTGCTTGCTTATATTATATGGGTTTTCAAATCATAAGAGACAAATAGGAGATGAATTATTAAAAGTTTTGCACACCCAGAATTATTTGTAAGGGTTTCCATAACTTCAAAAGGTGATGAATTTATTTTGAACCAAAAATCTCAATGTATCTATGTAATAGAGAAAAGAAAAGCAGCAAATCTTGAAGAATTTTTATAATTATTGGATTTAAAAAAACTTCAGTTTTCAGTTACATCAACATTTGTACAAGTTTAATAAACAATGAAATCATGTGTAATTGCAAAATACACAATATACTTTTTGGCATCTCATCATGTAAGGGATGTAAGGAATTTGTATGTACCTTTAAAAACCATTAGTGAAAGAGCAATGAAACAAAATATTGATAGGTGCATTTACAAAAACATATCGAATTGAAATGATAGTGGGTACGTATGCAAAAATTTTCAACTTCAACAAAATGCATATCCACTAAATCACATTTCAGCCTTCTGTGAGCAACAGTATAGCTTTCTCTGTTGGGGAGGTTGAAGATGCAGGGTCGGTTCCAAGTGCTGAAAAGTTGTTAAAGGCAGGAATAATACCATGTTCATGGTGTGAAAGAAGATGACAAAAGTATTGCTACCTGATTACATGCGAGGTCCTAGCCAAGTTGCCATGCAAAACAATAACGCGATACGTGCTTCTTGGATACATAGGAGGATGTGCAGCCTCATGAGAATCGGGGATTTCTATTTTATGAGAATAAAGAGTAATCTTTAAAAATATTTTAATTCATATTTGGATATCCTGCTTCTTTCCACCATGTTGACATCAATTTCTATTCAAGATATTGCCAACAACCTTAATCTTTGTAGGTTGATCTGGAATACCATGAGGAATGTGTGTAAAGCACTTAGGTTTGTTAATTTTAGATTCTTTAAAGTGTGATATATTTTTAGGTTTATGTATTGTGAAAAAGTTTTGCGATTCGCACTCAAAGCATAACTTTTTTAGGTTTAGGTAGGGCAAAAAAAACTTTTGAGTTCGTGACAAAAAATATTTATTTTTAGAAATTTTTATATTTATGTTTGAGTGTTGGTCTGCAAAAATATTTTAAAATTTAAAATACCCCATAAGAGGCTATATATATATATACTACTCCGACCTCTATCTAATTATAAGAACCTTGCTTTGCTTACAATTGTGAGCCAATGAAATTTCAAAAGAAAATTCAATGGAAAATAGAATTTCGACATCTAACTAACTAATTTGGGAAAAAAATGAAAATTTCAAACACTTAAAAAAATTCTATTTGAAGAAGCTCACTCTTCTAAATGGATAATCAATCAAGTAAGAGGAAGCATGAGTTAAATCATGAAAGGTAGCAACATTTGAGAAATTGAAGGAAAGAGGCTCGAGAAAGGAGAGATTTTTTGGAGTTACAAAGATTAGAGGAAGATCAAGTACACCAAACAAGGCATAGAAAGGATATGCAACAACAACAATCATAAGGAAATAATGTACCGAGACAACAAATATAAGTTAATAATTTATACAAAATTTTTATTATATTGTTTAGATTAAAAGAAACTATACCAGATTATATTGTAGAATGATCTTTCACAAAGAAGAAGGAGTCAAGGATGAGAACAAAGACATAAACATAATCATGGTGATGTAATAAGTAGTACATCTTCAATAAATATAATAGATTTAGTTTATGAATATAAAGAAAATATATAAGAACCTCCTCAAGAAAAGTTAAATATTCCACAATAGAGATTAGGATGAGCACATGGACAAGTACATGGATGTGAATAGGAAAATTAGTTAGCAATCGTTCTTAATGATGAAAATATGCAAACACATCCCTTGCAACAAGAGATTCTTTTGCAGAAGGAACATGGTTGTGGTCATGGATGTGGTCAAGTTTCTACACATGATGATGATTTGATAGTAGAAGATGAATTACATCATGATAGAGTAGAGGTTAATAACATAGAATAAGAACATGTACAAGGTTATGAAAGACAACAACATTTTAGGCAACAAAAGAAACAAGTAGAGGTGGCAAAGATGTTAGATTTATTTGTAAGAATTAATTAGGAATGAGCCTAACCAAGGTTACAAATGAAACATCAACAACATGATAATTCTAATATAATGAATCCACATGTAGCTTATAAAGGTATGAATAATCAAGTATCTTTTTTAAATCTTCATAAATCAAATGCACAAATCATGTAAGTGATTATAAGATTTTTTAGTAAGGTTGCTAATTTCAATGTTTTTCAATCATTTGATATTTGTAAAGAAAGCTTTTTGAGTATTGATGGGACTTGATATCGCATGGGCCGCGATATCGCAGTCTGCTGCAATGTCTATAAATAAGAAGCGGCTCTCCCTTGTTTGACAATTAGGAATTAGAAGTAGCAAAGCTCTGGCAGTTTGACCACTCCAAAGATAGATTATTTTTTCCCGTGTCTGCCTGCAGTGTGGTAAATGTAATTGTATGGCATTCTTTATTCAAGTGTGACGTACTTGGACATGCACATGACCAACAATAAAGATCGAGATTACTTCATCATTGCAGCAGTCACTTTGTTGTTTATTTATTTAATTTTATTTACTATTTTCTCTCTCTCACCCTTAAACTCCTAGAACGCAGAAAGAGTACGACTTGATTATGAGTATTTAAGTGTGACTACTTAGTAGCCCAGTGGTGTACCTAGGATCTACGCTTGGTAATCCTAGTGGTAGTCGTGCACAAGGTCCAAGATGTGTACGGTTGATCAAGGAATCGGTTGCTCGTCGCACTTAGGCTAGATTAGATTTCCTTACCTTTTCCTCCTAACTTAGCTTAGTTAATCTTACATTCCACTACCTTTAGGAGTAGCATTAGAATTAGGAACATATCATACACCTCATCTAGACTAAACCATACATGACAAATACAATACTAGTCTAGGTGGGAAGACAGCGAACTGCGACCTAAGGATAACTGTCTAGGTGCCACAACTAGTCCATCTGCAGAGTTTGATCGGATTGTGCGTGAGAACGCTCGTGTTCGTATGGTTGAGTGTAGGGGTACCTCGCCACTCATCATTGGTGTTGTTGCTAGGGATGGTGCTAGTTATCTAGATTAGTTATATCATACAAGGTCGCTGTATAGGACTTAACGATATATCTCTTAGAAAGAAGTAATTATAAAAAGTCACATTCAAATTCACACACCACTTTAAACAATGCCTCTCTACAAGACAATAATAATGCCACACTTAGTGAGGAAGTTCATTGGAGGACCAACGAACTATATGATGATGAAGATTGGAGTATACAACCTAAAGTGGGATTTTTTTATAAACATGAACAAAAACAACGTCATCACAACACACGAAAGCCTAACTTACCCAATGATGATGAACCCCCATTGGCCACTACAATCCTAACGCAATTACAAGAGGTCGTTTGAATCTCACGTAGGCATTGTAAAGAGAGCCGTCTACCCAGGCTCGATTTAAACAACTTTCCTACATTTTCAGGAGGCTATGACTGAGATCTGTATCAACATTTACAAGCCTTATACGATGCCTACACATGGAATAACATTGATAATGGTTGGCAAAAACTTAAGCTCTTTCCTATGACACTCGTTGACCAAGCAAAAGTATGGTATAGATCATTAAAAACAAATTCGATATGACGCTAGTCAACAATGGTAGAAGTCTTTAACGAAAAATATCAAACCTACACAAGAGTGTCAACCTTGAGGAAACAAATCCAAGGATGGAAGCAAACACAGCATGAACCCTTGGACATGGCCTTAGAAAGATATTATGCACTATTACATAACTGTCCAGGCCATGGGTTTTCCAAGGAGAGGTTAATGTACAATATTATCGATGGGCTACGTAATGAAACAAGAGAGACCTTAGGAATGTATGCCCAAGTTCAACTATATGAACTACAAACCCATCAAATCTAAGAGCTTATTAAGCAGGTAGCAAAAGAAGAAGGAGAAATAGCTACATGGGAGAGTGTTGAAAAACATCAACAGGACCAAAATTTCAACTTAACAAAGGTCCCTAATCATAACAAGGAGAAATTAACAAATCTCAAGGTGGAAACACCATCTTTGCCAATACAACAATCATTACAAGAAGTTCAGGCAAAGATCAATAAGATGTTGGACTAGATATATCACAAGTGTGGAGAATGTATCAACAATATTGGAGATAAAGTTTTGACAACCCAAGAAGTAGGACAAAACATTAGACATTCAAAGAAAAAGAATGAAGGCAATAAGTGCTCAACTTCCAATCCTACGTATGAATGCAACATATGCCTGTACGATCACATCAAAGGCCAATTCCCAATATTGTTACATTTATATGAGCATTGGGGAAACACGTTACATCTAGAGTTCATACAGAGATCCTGTGTTTGATCACAGTGGCAACCATCCTAGTCGTGGAGAAGACCATCCTTAGACTGGAGGCACCCTTCATATTTTCCGAACTAGAATGCTTATCATGTTCAACATCCTGTTTCTCCAACTAGGCCAACATACTTTGTCTCACCACACTACTATTCTCCACAATACTATCAACCCATGCCTCCAATGCAACCACCACTTTGTGCACCTTATATTCCTCCTAACTTTCAACATTCTTATCCTTTCCCTGCTTCCACATCACCACCAACTGCCCCTAACATACCTGCACCACCGCAACCCATGAACAACACTTGTGCTACTGCTATTAACAATAGTGAAAAGCCTCCTCAACATCAAAAACATCCTTTCTTTAAACACAGCCATAGGAAGGGACAACACAATTTCGAGGCCACTACATCTTCCAACCTAGCACAAGTCCACCAATGTGGTGCACCCTTACCTTTGAACCCAACACCTCGTGTAACTTCATCAGAGCCACCAACTAACACTCCAACAACCACACAGCCCAATGAACACAACCATGGGAGGCATCATCCTAATCCTTGCATACCATCTAACGGTCACCAACATCATAGTGGAACAACTCGTTATCCAGGAACTACATCGTATAAAGTTCCCCACTATGCTTATTACAATCAAGTGTGTGAACTCCAATGGGATAAGTATAGACCGGTTCCAATACTTCCAACATGCAAGGACCCTTATCTTTCATTTATTAATCCATGTCATACTCAACTAATTGGTTATGGGGGATACCCCACATTTCAATAACAAGCAAGATTAATAAATATTTTTCATTTCTTTGATTTTACACCTTTTTTTTCTAGTTTTTTAATTTTTCAACTTTTTTTTTATCTTTTAATGTTTTTGTGTTTTTATCTTTTTACATTTTTGTAAGTAATCTCATCTACGAATAAAACACTCATGTGGATCGTTGGTTGAGGTGTGTTCTATGTTATTAAGTCATGAGTGGTCAATTATTTGGAATAGTGAGCCCATTACACCCACTCATCCACTCTATAAATAGAGGTTTTGTTCAAGGGTACAGTAATATTCTTGACATTTTTAAAAACTTAAAATTATTTTTGTGTTTATTGTACCCAGAATGAAGAAGGACGGACCAAGAGGAAATGATTAGGGTGTGACATCAAGGGGACTTGTGGATTCTCTTTGGTGATGTCTGTGGGAGTTATCATGCAACGTGGTTGTACTAAGATCCTTGTAGATCTAATGAAAATGGGAGTAAGAGTAATCAAAAGGGCACTCAAAAGTTAAACGTTGTTCTAGGGGGTCCCACTGGAAAGACACGCACCCACCCATGCCTGAAGGTTGGTGATTTCTCTGGATTCAATATTCGAAAAAGACAAAGAAGAAGGAGAAAAAGAGAAAAACAAGGTGCCACAAAACAAAATCACTCCTTCCTTGCATAAAGCGCCAAGTGATCGTACTCCTTGTTGTTACGGTACTCTCATAGTTGTTTTCCATGGGATGAAATGATGTGATGTCACTGCTTGAAGGATGGACTTGGTCCTGATCTTGGAATGATGGGTTAATAACACCTTAATCATGCTTTTCACGTAGGATTCATTGTGTCCTAGGTCAGTTACCTCATGTCCCAATCTCTACGACCCCTTTCTATACTTCACCTCATCTCACTATTCATGTAATTGTAGCTTGTGTCCCATGTAGCATCAGATTTTCACCTCATTTCAGTGATATTTACATGTGTGTGTTTTGTGGAGTTAGTGCGGATTACATTTAACCCTTCTAGTGCCCACGGACGCTTTAAGTGTGGTTGCACAAGGGCATAATCGGTTGAAACCTACTTTGGGGAGGACCCACTTGTGTAATTTTTCATAATCTTCACTAATTCTCTAGTTCAAACACACAATTTCTTACCCTAAGCTTAAATTTTCATAGTTCTCTTTCCCTAATATTATCCCTCTATAATTTCTAAGTTCCAATGTACCATTACATTCCCTTTTTTTCGTAACCCCAAATTTTTAATTGCTAAAATTCACATCATTAACATTAAGAGTGCCTCTTGAATCAATGCAATTACCCTCGGACATCTAATGCTTACCAATGTCCTCGATATTTAACATTAATTTCTAGAAAAATCATTAAAAATTTGGTATTTTCTTGTTGTCTCACATCACTAGGGAGGAGATATCGCGTACGCGATATCGCGTCCTATTTACCTATAAATAGGAACCCCCACCGCAACACTTAGCATCATTTTTTCCTTCACGTAGGGGGAGTTGTTGAAATTTTTCTCTGTGACTTGCGATTGTGTGACCCTTGCTTTTTTACTCATATCTTGCGCACTGGTGCTCCGATTTTAATTTTGTTTGAACCTGCTTGAACTTGGAGTGTTCAATTTAGTCGTGGGGGAGAGACACTTGCTGAAAAGTGCCTAATGTTTTTGAAATTTATCATCGCTCAAAGGACATCAATTAGGGTAATTAACTTAACACTTAGAATAATTGTGCCAAAAATCATATGATCTTAGGTACACCAGGAGATTAAAATGGAAACCACCTAAGTCATAAGACCCATTATTATAATTTTCGGAAACGATCACACGTTATAACATAAGATCTTCAATTAAGCCAAGCAGTAAGGTATAACTTGACTTTGAAAATAACCTTACTAATGCTTGATCCATGTGATTGCAAAATGGCCCTGAAATGTGCACAACCAGAGGGTCCTGTTCAAGGTGGAGCAAAACAATCTCGGAGAGGTGGAAGACAAGGCCCTACTGGACAACATACAAAATAGGAGGTGTAATCATTCAGCATCCATCAAGAAGAACCTCCTACAAGATGGTCTGAGCAGGTAGAAGGAGGTGTTACTGTTGTGCCTGAATCGGGACAACAACTCACGTTGCCCCTGGAGTGTGTTCAGGCTATCCATGAGAAGTCCATATTCACTACGGTGATTGTGGAGCTCAACTTTGAATCTTTTGTAGAGTTCGCTCCTAAGGCTATTAGGGATCACCACAAGGGGTCTCCCTTATGGCCTGTCCTCTCTAAAAGTGGTCCCTGGTACTTAGGTAAAATGTACCAGTTCAGGCACAATAGGGATCAAGGCACCACGGTTAACATTTATGGTGTGACAGTTGATTTCTCTACACAAGCTATTTCGAAAGCATTAAACCTTCCAAACATAGGGCCTCATGTTGCTTGGTTATCTACCTGTTTAGACCCTGATGTGTGAAAGGATTGGTTAGAGAAGGCTTATGGCAGAGATAAAGCTTTTGGTGAGCTAAAAATGGAAGAGCGAGTTTATTTCAAAATTGGAACCTATCACCTCTTCCCCACAAAAGTCTTGAAAAGAATATCCACGTATGTGGCTAGGGGATGTGCAGTGTTAATGGGAAAGGTTAACACTAACCTTTTCCATCTATATTTCATGGAGATCCTCAGGCGATTTGAAGAATGGAAGTTAGGGAAGATGGCGCTTTCCTTTCCTTGCCTTATCAAAAAACTATGCTAGCGGGCTGGTATTCGGGGATACACAAATGATGTCCTCTGAAAAGCCTAGAATGCTTCTTATGCTAAATTACTAAAGGCGCTAGCTCCAAGAAAGAGCACTAGCGAAGAGCTGAGACCAGATGAAGAAGAAGAACAGATGACTGGACCACCTGCAATCCAACTTGCAGGACCCAGTCAACCTCCAGTCACAGGTCCTAGCCAACAATAAGAAGCAGGGCCTGGCATAGGTCAAGATCAGCCACCGCCACCGCAAGACTACAGACCATCAATGAGCCATCTGAGGGCCATCACTAAGATGGTTAGTTGGGAAATTTGTGATGACGCAAACCTCTTCCACATCATCGATGATGCTGATCAACCTATTATTTCATTAGATTGCACAAGGGGTGAACTATCAGTTCAAATAGGAGGAGGGGAAAGTAGATGGTCGCAATAGATCTCAGGACACGCAACATCTTTTCAAGTGTAGTTAGAGACTGGTGAAGGGGCCATTGTGGTGGTCATGCAACACCAGAATTCCACGGGAGCTATTGAAGTGGTCACAGATCACATAAAAGAATCTTTCAATGTACCTATTGTGCCACCGGTAGATCTCTCAGGAGCACGAGATGCTCAAACTCTTGTCAGGACCTCAATGACTCCTACAAAACATAAGGAAGCACTTGACAGATTGCTTCAAACAAGGCAAGTGATGACGTCCCTATTTGACATCCCCCAGGATGTACCAGCAATTCAATCAAACCTCATTTCCACAAAGGGAAAGCTAGTCATATCTGAAGTAAGGGCTGAGCATGCTGAAGCTAAAGTGCAAAGACTACAAGAGCAACTCATAACCTTACAAGCAACATAGAGGGATCCTCTACAATTTGTTCTCGCAGACCAGCTAGATAATTTTAGAACCGAGTAACTAACCAAATTGATAGCAGAGAATAAGAAGGTGGCAGAAGAGAAGGAGAAGGTTGTTTGGGATGCCTCCGCATCACAGGCGCAAACCCATGCGCATCTTAAGGCACTCAAGGCCTTAGAAGAAGAAAATAAGCAGTTGGTTGCAGACAATCTTCAGTTGACCGCTGTAGAAAAACAAAAGAACGTTCTCGATAAACACTTTCATCAACTATGAGAATAATTCATTTAGGTCAATCGAGATGTAAGTCGTTTAGCCAGAGAGAATCAAACCTTCTGAATGAAGGAGGTACGTGCTATTCACCAAAAATTAGTAATTGAGATAAGCGCATGGCAGAATGAGGCTAAACAACACGAGCAGTTGAAGGAGCATTTTTGTGATCAGGTGGGGATGTATAAACAAATCCTAGAGAAGGAGATCCATATGGCCAAGGCTCAAATCAACACTATCAGTGGTCAACACACTAATTGGAGGGCCATATTGGACACTTACACCTTTGTCCACCAAGTGGAAGTTAAAAATCAAGACCTATAGATCCAGGACTTGACAGAATACATGGAGTTGGCAAACCTTTGATATGCCAACCTTTTCATGTTAACAGCAGGGTGCCCAAGAATAGAGCTCAAGCAGCAGGTAGCTACCACCCCTCTCAAATATGAGGCTGAATTTGCAGAACGCAAGAAGCTGGTTGAAAAATTGGATGTTGCAAATTCTAAACTCAAGGTGGTAAAAGCAAGCTACCAAGGACAAAAATATGTAGCAACTGACTTGGCTCGATGGCTAACAGAGCTTCATGAATACAAAGACAAAGCCAAAGCTTATGAAGAGGAATGACGAGTGTTCGCGGCATGGTATGTCAAAGCTAATCAGATGTTCTCGCAACTACCCTATCTATGGAAGGTGCCAACTCCATCAAACATCGGAACACTCGCATGGATGGCACAAGATCCTCAGACCAANTTGCAAGGCTGGAACGTTATGAGCACCGAAAGATCTACGGACAAGCACAGTCGACCCTGCCTCCGCTTGAGGGCAAGCTGGAATGGACGAAGGCAGAGTGCCTTGAATGGTCCGCACGCGGATCAAACAAGGACTTCCCCAACGTTTGCCGCTACAACACGTTGGGTTATACGTAAACAATGCACGTTAAATGTAAACCGTAAACAAGCACGATAATGTAAATGAGCCTGTAAACGTAAATCGAAAAATGAAGAAAACTGCAATAAATCTGAGCAAAATGTAAACTGTTTTATATTGAGAATAGATTACAAAGTGCACCGGTCCAAACGCAGTTGTGGCTTTGACACAAGGCGGACGAAAGGCC
>MNCI01001494.1:133518-149938 GCA_015680685.1 Gnetum montanum
TATGAGCATTTAAGTGTGACTACTTGGTAGCCTAGTGGCGTACCTAGGATCTGCACTTGGTAATCCCAGTGGTAGTCATGCATGAGGTCCAAGATGTGTACGGTTGATCAAGGAATTGGTTGCTCGTCGGACTTAGGCTAAATTAAATTTTCTTACCTTTCCCTCCTAGCTTAGCTTAGTTAATTTTACATTCCACTGCCTTCAGGAGTAGCGTTAGAATTAGGAACATATCATACACCTCAAATGGACTAAATCATATGTGATAAATACAATACTAATCCAGGTGAGAAGACAACGAACTACGACCTAAGGATAACTGTCTAGGTGCCACAACTAGTCTATCTGCAGAGTTTGACCGGATCGCCCGTGAGAACGCTCGTGTTCATATGGTTGAGTGTAGGGGTACCTCACCACTCATCAAGTATCTATATGATGCTTGTAGAAATGTCTAATTCACATGTTTGAGGTATTTAAGGAAAAAAAGAAATGAGATTCCTAAATTAAAAAGATGAAGAGATTAAACGTTTTTCTACTAATAATAATATGGATTTAAAACCCTAATCATTAGTCTTATCTAGGCTATCAAAAGTTGAGGAAATACTTATAGAAAGAACTAACCCTAGATTACAAGGTACACATGCTATAGAAGGTCAACTATAATTATACTTATTATATAAAGAACATACCACTAGCATTATGAAAGATGTATATAAAATTTTAAACATACATTCTTTTTGGATTCACGAGATTCTAATGTTAATATTAAGAAGAACTAACTATAATTTTATCATAAATAAAAGACATGTATATGTTGCATTATTGTACAAGAAATAAAATGATCTTCTCTATGAGGATATAGAAATAGATGAGCATACTTTAGATGATGTTAGTGATATAGAAGATGTTAATGTCTTTGAAAGGATTCATTATGTTATATTTTCTAAGAAGGATGGCTAGATGGAGTTGTAATTTAATGATGCTTTGATTAAATTAAAGAAGAAAAAAATTATTAAACATGTATCATTTGTAGCATCTCAAAAAGTTATCCTAGGAAAAGAACTTGATCTAATAAGAACTTGGTTACAAAATTCAAATATTGAAAGTTTAGATTATGCACAATAGCCATCACATGCAGAGTCATCCATCAATGACTTTAATATAACTAAAATGCTTTCAATGTTAATTCTAATATTGTTTCCACAAAAAAAATGTGGCTTCCTTACAAGAAGATCCAAGATGTCATGTTGCATAAATATGCTAGACTTTTGATTCAATCCAAGGATAACAAATTTGGACATCACAAAAGACTTAAGTACCACAACTTCTATCCTTTGTCATTACTAGAAAATATTAATGTTTTTAAATTATATGAACTAATACTACATTAATTTCATTTTTATATAGCACATTTATAGTAGGATAATAAGACATCATGTATTAAAATCAATGTTAGTATTCTTCAAAAAAAAAATATTATTCAAGTACTATTAAGAATCCACAAATTATGTGAAGGACTACAAAATGCACTAATAAATAATTTTGTTAATAAGTTAATGAGATATGGAACTAAAATATGAAAAATTCCTTCCTACTAGAGAAAATTCAATGATTAATTATTTAATTTGATAAATTAATTGGGTACACCAACTATCTTTTTACAATAAGTGTGGCTAATCTTTACTAGCCATAACTACATAAAGTAATGTCTTAAGAACCACTATAAAATGCTTCTATAGCAAAGGATTGGATAATGAAAAATGTTATTGAAAATCCACATATAGTTTTTGAGTTCATGCATCTTTGACATAAGGCATTTTAATAAAAGGTATTGTTTAAGAAATTCGATGTGGGAAATTACTGCACAAGATATGAGTAGTAGCATAGGGAATCACTATATGTCCATGGCCTTTTTTAAATCAAGGGAGCTCCAAACATAAATAACCTTAATTGGAGCGATCCCAAAGTAGTTACAAATATGAGATATTTTTTTAAGGTAAAGGTTAGGTCTACCTAGGATATGCCTCTAGGCTAGCAATATAGCAACTACATAGCAAGTGGAAATGAGGTGTTGGTACTATATTTTGTTAATGTAATAACAAATGCATGAATTACTAGATTTAATATAGATAGAATATTCGATGTAAGTTATTTAAAATTTTAGACCTATTATTTAATAACTCTTAAATTTTTTCATTTTGTTGTAGTAATTTAAAAAAATTAATAATTTTCTCTAATTCTATGATTTTTAGATGCAATGTGCTAATAACCCTAGGCATCCATACTAGATTAAATGTCATTAGCTCTAGTTCATAGATATTGATATGCATTATGATGAAATTTTAAATTATTTCTAGCATCATATATAATGTAGAAGAAAAATATATTTATGATTATGATAAGGCATCTGATGGAAATTTATATCTTAATTATGATCCCTAGATTTGAGTAAGTGTTTTGTGCATTCTATTTTTATAGCCTAGTGTGTTTAGTTGAGGATATTAATTCCTTATAATGCATTCTTAACTCCTTGTCATACTCCAAGGCTTCATGCTTGATTCCAAGCTCTTTAGAAAAATTATGGAATCATTCAGATGTCCTAGGATCATTCCAACATGTGCTTTGAGTTCTAACTTGTCCTAGATGTAGCATGGTGGATTGTGGCTAAAGTGGGGTGTGTTGAATACCCTAAGTTAGTGCAATCCCTACATTAGTGCAAGGGCATTGATGCACCCCCTGCTTATTCTTGATCATCCATCTCTACTAATAGTATGATTGGATGACCTTATATAGCATCAATGAGCTTCTGTTGGTACCTAAGCATTGACAAACCCTCTCCATTTCCACACAAAACCTATAAATGTCCAAGATGAGTTCTTACATAATAATAGGCAAATACTTAGTCATTTCTAAAAAATTGTGGCATTTGGGCTATGTAAAGAGTTCTTCCTCCCTTGGATAAGTTAATTTCCTTCTCTATTTATGTGTGTTTTAAGTCATTACTTTCACAAGTGTAGCTAGACTTTATCAAACTGCTACCTTGCTTACGTAGCATGGAACCATTTGGTCAATGTGAAGTCTAGTGTTTGCACATTGAATAAAGCTTATGGTTTTTTCTCATTTTTGTACTATTGAATCCTTAAACATTAAAATACAAAAACATCATAAAACATTAAAACTCTAAAAATATTTATTTAATTATTATTTTTATAAGTTGTGATGACTCAACCTTACTAAAGGAGCTCACAACTATACAAGATGATGTTAGGCCATCAAGGTTGTGACTAAGAGCTATCTTATAACATTTTGTATGTGGTATTGCACTTGTTCCTTGAGGAATTGCAATACATGTAAGTGTATGTGAGCATTACCTTTATCCCCAGGTGAGATTGAAATGCATGTGTATTTATTATCGTTTTGTTCTTTATAACTATAAAATTCATAAAATATAAAATTATAAATATTTTCTTATCTCTCCCACCATGGTTTGTATCATATGTATTATAATACATTTTATATTTTTTTTTAAAGTAACAATATACATGAGTGTTCTTGGAAATCCACTCAACATCGTCTTTGAAGATTATGACCAAATCGCACTATGATTTGAATGATATATCCCTTAATTCAAGACCGATGGGATCCTTATCATTGGCACCATTTCTAGGGAATACATTGGTGAATTACCTTGAAATACTTATACAATCTTGATTTTAATGTTTATTCAAACCTATTATGTGTTTCTTAGCATTGTGTGCAAGTTTTGAATACAAGAAAGAAGGAAAATGATCCTAAGAGTCCACCAAAGGCCTTAGTAGAAGTACCAAAATGAAAAAAAGGCTTCTATAGTATTAAAACATGTGGATGATCCAACTTTTCCATTGGTTATCTTAACTTATCATTAGGACAAGCATGGTAGGTGGTATGACATTCATGGACATTTTGCAAAGGAGCCATTCATAGCTGCAATAGTAGATCTCAAAGAGGCCTTAATCAACCTTGGACTATAGGAACTTCTCACCTTCTACATGGATTTGAAGCTAGATTTTAGTCACTATGAGTCTCAATTGAGGTAAGAGCTCTGAGATCAAATGGTGAAGAAGGAAGTTCATCATGACTTTTCATTTGATCACTTCAACGAGAAGCAAGGAAAGAAAGAAGATATTAAAGATAAGGAACCACTTAATTAAGAAAGTCCATGGTTGGGAGTTGTCAATCCTAATGTAGCTTAGGTATATGAGGATGATCGCCTCCCCAGGTTCTAGCATCTCAACCTATTGAGACCATCTAATGATGATAGTTTCTTCTTATTTGACTAGGATAATTATCATGAGCTCAATGAAGCTATTTACATTTCAAAGAAGCATGCTCATCATATTAGGATTAATTGTATCAATATGGTTGATCTTTCATTATATAAATGGTATACTAGTGATGATCCCTAACTTCATGTAAAGGCATTTGCTAATGCTTGTTATCTACAATGAATCATTAGTGATTGGGAAAAGTTATGGTTAATCACATACATCTTCATCGAACAAGCAGAGACCTAGTATAAGTCCTTGCCATTTAAGTCAATTCAAGCATGGGTAGACATGATTAAAGTATTTTACACCAAATTCCAAACCTTTGCATACTTTTTTAACATTAGTAAGGAAATGACCAAGTGAAGGTAACGAGCCCGTGAATCATTAGACATTGCCATGAAGATATATCTTAAAATTATCCATCATTGTTTGAACCATAGCTTTAGCCAAAGAGAGCAACACATACTTATCATGAAAGGCCTAAGGTAGAAGACAAGGGAGAAAGTAGATATGTATGTAATGGATGTGGTACACAAAAAGTCTATGGCCTAAATCAAAATGCTCCTTGATACTATTGCTAGCATGGAGGGTGAATGGAAAAAATGAAAATCTTTAGAGAAGTATAACCATGATCCCATGCGTAGAAAGAAGGTCAAAATCATTGACGGTTTCACCAAACCACCTTTTTCTATTGAAACCTTAACACATGATCAAGTAAGAATCCATAAGACCTTAGTAGACTTGACCCATAGGGTAGACCACATTTGGGATGTGACGAATGAGAAAATGACCATTTCCCTTAAGGATATTGAGGGTAGAGTGGTTGAGGTAACAAAAGAAATTGTACAACCTAGACATAGAAAGAAGTATAAAGGAAAAGACACAAAGAAGCTCTTATTCTAAGGGTGTAAAAGAAGATTTGAATGAGGCTTTCTCATTCTCCAGTGATGAGGGTTCTTGCAAGTATTATGTAGACCCTCATGACTTGCAATGCTACCTAGTCATGGCCCACATGAAAGGTGAAATGGGATGAGCTAGAATGCCCTTGAATCTTAAGTTCATTAGGAGGCAATCAAGGAATACTTCCTTCTATAGCCCATCATACTATCCTAGAGGTGTGTATCCATAAGCCCTACAAAAGTACCAATGATGACCAACTCCAAATCCTTGGGGTGCTACTCCATGGAATTCTTGAATACAACAATCAATGTTGTTTTCTCCAAACTCTCATTGAAGTAACCCTACCTTGCAAGCTTCTCATCATTAATAGTAGCTTTTGTTACATGGTCCCATGCAATATGAGATTCCTATTCAACCACAACGAAGGAAAATCAAATCTTGTGATATTTCATACTATGTTAATTCTTCTTTCACATATGCTATGAGGCAATATTGCCAAGCTCCTATCAACTTGATTATGGAGGGAAATTTAAGATCCCATGGAAAGAGATTATTTTGTAAATGTAGACATGAATGACATGGGGCTAGGTCCACTCCATCCTCTTCCTCATATGAAGAGGAAAATCCTTCTATTAGAATAGGTGTTTAAATTCAAGAGGTCCCTATACCATTCCTTAAGAATTATTAGAGTAGTTCATCCACTTCAAAAAAGGATCCTTCAAATGTATCTAGCTATTTGGATGTGATGGAATTTGATGGTATTGACATTGTAATAATCACAATATCTAAGGTGGTCACATAGATGGTAAAAAATGACCATCTACCTAAAAAGAAGACTAATAATGATCGTCCCATGGTGGAGATTCAAATTGGTGAGGAAGGTCATTGTCTAGCACTGTGCAATTCTAGTTCAAAAGTTAATATTATTTTATTGCAATAGTACCTTGTTTGGATACTTCCCTTTCTCAAGAGTACCAACATTTAGTTGAGGATGGTAGACTAATCCTACACATACCCCATGAGATAGGTGAACAATGTTATGACCACTTTGGTAGGATGGTCATACCTTGCTGAATTCTTAGTGATCAAACCAAAAAATAAGATGGAAGAAAGCTTTCCTATCATCATGAGAAAAGCCTAGCTAACCACCATTGATGTCAGGTTGGTTTTATAGATCCTCCACCTTGAAATCAATAGGAAATATGCAACTAAAAAGACACCATATAAGAGGATCTCATGCAAACCTCCCTAGCCTTTTAACAAGCATGATTACAATTGCTATGTCACATAGTATCTCTATGCCATTAGAGACATAAATTACCTTGAAGAACATCTATTTCATGAAGTGATACATTAATTATTTGAGAGACTAATTGATGCTCTTGCCCTATTTGATGCCAAATCATCTAATTTAAAATCCATCCATGCTGTTGTAACTCACCTTGCTTCTGGTGTCCATGTTCTTGATTCGGTGTCTTTGCTTGATGTACTTGAATTCTTGGGTAGAATCTTTTGGGTTTTGATCCTTAACTTCCATCAACCATTAATTGCCTATAGGGCACACAAACTCCTTAGGTTGAGGTTATGCAAGGGGCAGATGAGGCATGTGCCTACTATAGGGAGGACCCACTTAAATATCTCTTGGTTGGGCTTGTTAAGTACTTTATCCTTTAGCATTCTTGCAATCAAAATATTTCGTACATCCATCTTCTACATTCAACCATCTGCTCCGTTACATATTTTTTTTGAATCACACAATCTCAATCAAATTTTTGAATTTTTGAGTCTTCAAAGTTCCTCTTTAATGATTTCATCATATTCTTGGCCTTTTAGGAACTCCATGGACCTCAAATTCATTCAAAAATTCCTTGTATTTTTCAAGATATTCAAGTTTGAAAATGTTGCTCATAGACCCCCATGAATAAGGCCCCATCAATGGAGCCCATGCATATATGTGGCCTCTTCGACATAGTACAAAAATAGTATACATATGCATGACCCCCTTTAGAAATTTTCACATCTACTCACAAATGCCAAGGAATTTTTCAAATGTTCAAATTCCAAAACCTTCTAGAGCCCATAACTTCCTAACCATTTATTCAAATTACTTCATTCTTCAACCTTATAGCTACTAAAGGTAATCTCTTATTCATGGGGATCACAAATGTGCCATTTTTTACAGAAAATTTTCACCATTTTTCAAACTCCCACAGAGGCTTAACTAAGAAATCAACATTTAAACACAAAATTATAGAAGTTAAACCCTTTTAAAAAAGCTTTGATGACACTTATAATGAAAATTAATTAATATAATAATCATAAAATATCAATCTACCATGGTCCAACCTTAGCTAAGTGTAACTAACTGATGAGATAAGGTACTCAAAAAGTCAAAGTTACACATTATATCTACTAATCCATGGATGTGTTGTGACCATAGATGGCACCGAAAGGCAAACATACATAAGAAGGAGGACCATATCATCCAAAGAAGAAATGGCCAAGAACCACTTACAACCTGCATCATAGGTCCTCTTAGGGAAGATGTCAAGGTGGAATCTATTCATCAAATTCCAAAACCAACAAAAGTAAGAGAACATTCCCATGAGGATGAGACACTAGCTCAGCAACCAAACCTTGAGGTAACCTTGACATAAGCCTATCTGAATCAAATCAGATCAAGGGATGTTCAAAAAATAGTCCTCTAGGAGTTAAACCTTGGCTCTTTCCTAGAGTAAGCACTTAAGGAGGTACAAGACCAACTGAAGACCTCTCCCATGTGGTGAATTATGACTTCCACTGAGGAGTGGTACATGGAAGAGACATTCTTATTCTAGAATAACAAGTAGGCCAGTTAAACAATCAAAATCAAGAACATCTCAGTGTCCTACTTGGTACAGGCCATTGCTAAAGTGCTTAGGTTGCTAGAAACTAGGATGACTCTCACTAATATTCGAATGTAGGTAGACCCTAGCATCAAAAAGGAATGGTTGCTATGGTGTCAACTGCAAGGAGTATCGTGCAATCACACTAGCAAAAATAATTACTAAAATATTGTGGTCAGTCACCTAAACCCCATGGTGAATCCCAGCAAAATCACTACCTTTTCTACCCATGTGTGGACTGCTCTAAGTGGGAGATTCCTTATCAACCTTCCACAACTGATCTATCTGAAAATAGAGAAGTAGTTTAAAGAGAATGAATGTGGAAGGAAGGCACTCCCCTTCTCATGCCTCATTAGGAAACTCTATTAGAGGGGAGGGATAGCCCATTATACAATTGATGTTGTCAAGTGCACTCTAATCACTAATTGGGCAAAGATGATGAAGGATAAGATGCCTGCAACAACCATTCAAGAAGAGGAGTAGTAGCCACCACCTCCACCTAACACTCAAACAACTATGTCAAACATTGCTACAACATCTTAACAATTGTGTGAGTCCCACAAATGGCTCTTGAGTGAACAAAAGCAACAAGCAGGCATGAGTGGTGGAGACCCATCAATGTACTAGCCAACAATGAGTTACCTAAATGAGGTGACTCTAATAGTTAGCCTGATGGGAGAAGGTGGATCCATTTTCTCTGCCCAACAAATGTAGTTGTCTACAAGGTTGAATCCTAGTGCTAGAGAGGTTATGGTATCTCTTGTAGAATAGAAACCACTCCCAAAAATGTTTGAAAATGTTGCAACCTTCTCTGTGCACTTAAAGAAAGGTGATGCAACACCAAGGATAGGAGACAGTAGTAGAGGTGGTTGCTAACAAAATTGTTAAAATCCTCAATGCACCTGTGGTATCTATACCAAATGTCACTACACTTAAGGATGTGTAGACATCCACAAGGACCATAAGTAGTAGATTGAATGCAATGCAACATAAACAACTACTAGACCAACTAGTAGGAATCAGGCAACCACTTCTAGATGCCTTTGATATTCCAAATAGTATCACTACAATCCAATTAGAGTTGCTAAAGACAAAGGGAAAAAACATTATCTTGGAAGGGCAACTCAAAATAGCTAAGGAGCTAAATGAATGCTTGGCTATTGAGGTTGCCGAATTAAGAGCCCAGATTGTTGACCTTGCATTTCTTAACACAGCATTGAAAAAAGATGAAGCTCTTGAATAGCTTCACACTAGACTAAAAGGAGTTGAGGATGCAATGGAGACAATGGTGTTCTACTGATCCTTGGCAAAGGCTACCCAACATAAAATTTAGAAGGCATTGGATCTAACCCACCAAGAGAATGTACAACTAATTGTAAAGAATCATTGCCTATGAAATTTTGATGAGCATAAATAACAATTGACTGACTTTATCCATCAACAGTAAGAGCAACTAGCTAGAGCAAACACAAAGCTAAGGAGATTGGTAGCTAAAAATAGAAATTTCTCCATGAAGGAGGTCTGTTCCCTTCACTAGAAGACTACAATAGAGGTAGTTACTTGGAAATTAGAAGCTCTCAAATTTAAGAGAGTCAAGGATCATTATAGAGATCAAGTCAATCTACAAAAGGAAGTTAATGAAAATAACATCTAGTTGACAAAGACAAAAGTAAATGAAACCCTCTAGAAACTCCAACAATGAAGAGAAATTTAGCAACCTATCATTGATGGGATAGATGCCTACAATAAGGTGGAGATTTGCATGAAGGAGTTGTAGATTGAGGATATGATAGAATACATGGAGCTTGCCAATCTCTGATATGCAAATATGGCTATGTTAACTATAAGATGGCCATGGCTAGAACTGCAGCAGCAAGTGACGAGCTTGTACTTGTTGTACGAGGTCAAGTTCAAGCATCATAAGGAAACCAAGCAAAAGATTGCAATGGAAAATGTGGAACTTGAGGTTCTTAAGAGCCAATACACTCATCAGAGATCTGCTACCGAGAACCTAGCAAAAATAATGCATGACTACTAGGAGCTACAAAATGTAGTCAAGGCATTCAATGTTGAATGTAAACAATTCACTGCCTAGTTTGTTAACGTTGAGTTATTCCCAATAATATCTTATCCATGGGATATTCCCATTCTAGCCAACATTGGCAATGTCATGTGGACTATGAAAAATCCTCAAAGCAAGGAGGAGCAGATGAAGACATTACTAGATGTCTTTCACCTTCCACCATAGGTTGCAGCCATAGCAGGATAGCCACAGCCACCTCAACTACTGCACATGCCTAAAGCTAGCAAATGTCCTTCAGAACCTTAGGAGCCTCCACCGCCTGGGACTATATGATTTTCTCAACCATCTTTATGCCATCAAAGGATGCACTATTTAATTTTGAATAGTCATGTCATGGTGTTCAATATTTTTTCATGAACATCACAAAAATTTTGTAATGTTCTTAATTTGTACACTCAGGTACTCAGTTTTTTCAAGTTAGTATGTTATGACAAGAGTTAGTCAATAATCCCATACCTTCCCAATTTTGTAAAGGAACTCAAGGAAGAGTATTCATTCAATCATGGGGGTATGATGAATCATCATTGTGTTGCATGGACAGGCCCTTGTTAACATGTCCTTGTTGATGAGGCCCCATTAACGTAGCCCCATATACATGGTATTGCCCCATTGATGGGGCTACATTAACATAGCATTACAATATAGTCTATAAATACATGCTCACCAGCCATGTTTATGACATGTCTTGTGATAGTTGTAGCAGAGCTCTTGTACTTTTTTCATTTAAGAGTTAGAATATTTCTTTGAATGCATGCAATAGGAGTCAAAAAGTATACAAATCTTTATTCGAGCACTATTGTACTTGAACACACCAATGTGAATGGTAATAAAGACAAGCCTTTTGATCAAACCTTTTAGCACTTATAATAAATTAATGATTTATTTATGCATTTATTATTTTTATTAAATATATAATTAATTAGGCTAAATTAGACTTCAAGTGATTAGTTAATTAATTAAGATAAATAGATAAAACACATAAGTATGACTGCTTCGAGTGTAAACATATATTCACTTGGTAATCCCAACAGCGTTATTACTTAGTTTGCTCTGTAGCATAGCACTTGGTAATCCAAATAGCGGATACGTGGTTTTAAGACATGTATAGAAAGTGGGACCAAATGCTTATGTTAGGAATAGTTAGAGATTAGTTAATTAGTTAAATAAATTAGCTATTAAATTACTTCATTTCTATATTTTTAAGCACCGAGGACATAAAACATAAAATAATAAAAATCATATGCCTCAAATACACTTAACCATACCTTTGTACATCACAAGTGTAATTGGAAAGATAAAAAATTACTGTTAGGGCAAGGTTTACTTCCTAGAATAACTAGTGTGCTGAAAGACATAGAGTCCATAGAATTGAACTAGATCGCATGTGAATGCTTAGTGATTCATATGGTTCAGTGTAGGGGTATTCAACTACTCATCATACACAAATATTCTTAATTACCTAGTGGCTTAGAAACTTTCTCCTAGGTTGAAAAAATGTAAGATGCAACAATTCTAGCACTGGTAAGGCCTTAGTTAGTTGTCAAAAAGAATCTCTACAAGTAATTCCTTAATGACCTTGTAAGGTGATATGTTCCTAATGAATGCCAAGGTTATGTCTTAGCTCATGTGCATCATGATGTCTATGGTGGACACTACATTGGAAAGAGAACTATGACAAAGCTCCTACTTGTAGGCCCTTTTGGCCCACCATATTTAGTAATGTTCAATACTTCGTGCATTGCTATGACAAGTGCCTGTATAATGAAGGTATGTATTTATGTATGAAGGAATCACAATAGTGGATTCAACCACTAGAGCCCTTTGACATGTGAGAGATTGACTTCATCAACCCCATCTCTCCTACCCCCAATGGTAATGCATACATTATTATCTACATAGATTATTATATAAAGTGGATGAAAGCTTCTACTATGAAGGACTGCTCATCTACCACTATAGCAAATTTTCTTTAGAAAAATGTGATCCATAGGTTCCACAAATCTTAATCTTCAATAATGATATGCATTTTACTAGCAATATTTTCAAGAATTATTAGAAACTTATGGAGTTAATCATAAGTTAACTTTCCCTTATCATTCATAGGAAAATGGCCAAATAGAAGCTACTAACCATGAAATTGTTATAATACTCAAGAAAATGGTTTGTAAGCATAAAAGAGATTGGTACAACAAGCTTAATAATTCCCTTTCGGCCTATCGAATGATATGAAAGAATCCCATTGATTACACACCATTTGAGTTTATTTATGGACATGTTCCATGATTTCCTATTAACCTTCAGATGAAAAGTCTTGGTCATTGTTATGAATTTTGATATGACCTTAGATTCTGCTAAAAAAGAAAGGTTGATTAACCTCAACCTTCTCGATGAAAATTGCAAAATCACCATGATGCATAATGAATTAAAACACTCTTACACCAAGGCTCACCATGATGTTTGTGCAAGAGAGTTTGATTTTAAACTAGATGATAAGGTTCTCTATTTTAATCCACTACACTTGATCCATTTGCATAAAGTTTAGTTTCAATGAAAATGATCATACATCATCCACACTAGTTAGCAATTTAGCACAATATACATCTACCATCCTAACAAGCTAGATAAAAACTTGTTGGTCAATATGCAATACTTAAGGCACTAAAGAGAATATCTTTTTCCTCTGAGAGTACCTATTGATCAATCTTGTGTCCTATACTCAAACGTCTATCAAGTGATAGACATGAATTAGTCATGGAGGAGAATCCTTCATGCCATGTCAAATTTTTTTTTCCATTCTTCTATTTTGCTTATGTGTCCTAATAAAGTTTATGTGTTTAGTTAGTACTTTATATTTTTGATCTTAATGGTCAATCATTTATGAACTTTTCCTTTTCTTAAGAATTTTTGTATGTGTATGGGAAAAATAATTAATATTCTTTATAAATGCACACCCAACAATCTAATCATGCATGGGTGAGTTATAGATGCAATGATGATGTAGGAGTGCCAAATGGATCTAATGTGGATCCTTGATAGATGGAATGTCCACAACACAAAATTCATCCACCAATTTTCTTCTATCCATCATTAGTGAACCAGGCTCAAATTCAATGAGGAGCTTGGACTTACACTTCAAGCTATTGAAGCTAACACTACTAGAACCATGGGTAGGTGGTTGGTACACACCTTAGGGTGTAAACTCTAGAATCCCAGAAGAGTGCTTGGTCACTAGAAGGAAAAGGATATGCCATCCAAAATCCTTCTGATCACTAAATAGGTCTAATCAGTGTGATCGGAGCAATATGCACACGTTGCCTCACCTGGAAATTCTAATCAAAAGAGGTTTGTGGTCTTACAAACTTTTGTATGTCATGTGAAGAGGGATGAATTTTCCTATCATGAAAGTTAAAATACTCCAAGTAGTGATCCAACACTCAAATTATTTCCATAACCCTCATGCAACATCAAAAATCCTCTTATCATAAAAAAAAGATAAAATAAAATGATTAAAATAATAAAAAATAAGAAGAAAAATAATAGAGCAATGATAATGAAAAGAAGAGGTGATGGGAAGAGCAATGTAATTTCATAGTTATTCACCCACAAAAATTGGAACTTTTACCATCTCAAATCAATCATATAATTACTTAACTATATCAAAATAAGTGGTTGAACAAAAACCCATATGAGCCTCTTTCTTGTTACACCCTTACATAAATCACTTAAACTCCAATGTAATAGTCTACTACAATCTCCTACTCCATTCCTTCTCATGGCCATAAAGGCCCAAAAGTCTCTTCCTTAGTGAACTTTGGTAACATCAATTATTTCTTTCATCCAATTCCTAAATCTATTTGTTTTTAGGAAACAAAATTTATAATCATTAACCCAAACCATGGTTGTTTTCATATTTTCTTGGTCATGGTGTTGCAATTTCTATTAAAATTAGGATTGGTAAGCACAGCTAGAGGGATCAATGGAAAGATTCCAATAGTGAAAATTTTAGGGAGGCTACCATGCATACATGCATGAATGGAGGAAAAAAAATCAAAATCTTGAAATCTAGATGTTTTATGGCTTGTTTTCTTGGTTTTATTTCACCAATGTTTAGACCAAGTTAACTTGTATGGCATCAACAAGCCTCTATTCATGCCTAGGCACTAATGAACACTCTGTGTTCCTAGGCATCTACGTTTTATGAAGAGCTCTTGCTCCCTTCGATAAGTTAATTATCTTCCCTATTTGTGTGTTTTAAGTCATCACTTTCACAAGTGTGAATAGAAAGAATGATACCTTGCTTATGTAGCCTAGAACTATTTGGCCAATGCAGAGTCTAGTGCTTTTGTAGTGAATAAAGCTTATGATTTTCGCTCATTTTTTTACCATTGATGTCTTAAACATTAAAATTCCAAAAATATTATAAAACATTAAAACCTTAAAAATGTCTATTTAATTCTTATTTTCATACATTGAAATGACTCAATTTTATCCAAGGAGGTCATACCTATATAGCATGATGTTGGGCCATTAGGGTTATGACTCAGAGCCATTTTATTACATTTTGTATGTGGTGTTGCACTTGTTCCTTGAGAAATTGTGACATGTGAGTGTGGATCAGCATTGCCCCTATTCCCAGGTAGGATTACAATACTTGTGTATTTATTATCATTTTATTCGTTATAATTATAAAATACATAAAATAATAAAATATAAAATCATAAATATTTTCTTCTCTCTCCCACCATGATTACACAAATTTGAATTGTATCATATGTATTATAATATATTTTATATTTTTTTGAATGCGAAAACATACACAAGTATCCTTGACAATCCACGCAACATTATCTTCAAATCTCATGACCAAATCACATTGTAATTCCAATGATATGTTCCTTATTCAAATTAGATTATAAAATAATGTACAATTTTGTAGGTACAATTATATTTTTCTAAATAAATTAGTAATTATTTCTACCATGATTGTATTCAATATTGAAATAAGTTTATATGAATTCAAATTTTTTTCTCAACTATATTTGATGAATCATGATTCATTAGGCTCTGATATCAGACTTGCGATATCGGATCCATGATATCGGGTACACAATATTTCGGCTTGGTTAGCGATATCAGGTACATGATATCATGACTCTTGTGCGGGCCTATGAATACACATGTAGGCACACGAAGTAGAGGAAGTAGTTTAGTTAGAAGTTAGTTTTCATTTTTAGTTTCTCAACCCTTTCTCCCAATGCATGCCCATAGTGTGATGATTGTGATTGTACGACACCTTTATTTGAGTGTGATGTACTTGCACATGCACATGACTAGAAATAATGATTGAGATTACTTCATCATTATAGCATTCACTTAGTTTAATTATTTTACTATTATTTATTGCTTTCATAATTAATATTTCTCTACCCTCATCTCCTATCTCTATTAGTAAACATGAAATGAGTACAACTTAATCACGAGCATTTAAGTGTGACTACTTGGTATCCCAGTAGTGTACCTAGGATATGTGCTTGGTAATCCTAGTAGTAGTCATCCATGAGGTCCAATATGTGCATGGATGATTAAGGAATGGATTCTCATCACACGTAGGCTATCTTAGACTCTCTTCACCCTTTCCCTCTCAGCTTAATTAAAGTTATTTTCCATCGCCTCTAGGAGTAGCACTAGTTTAGGACCACATCATACACCTCACTCTGGACTAAACCATACGTGACAAAGCAAATACCAGTTCAAGTGGGAATAAAGTGAACTATGATCAACAAGTAACTATCTAGATACCACAACTAGTCTATCTACGAAGTTCGACTAGATCGTACGTGAATGCTCGTATTCGTATGGTTGAGTGTAGGGGTACCTTGCCACTCATCATTGGCGCCGTTTCCAAGGATGATGCTAGTGATCTAGATTAGTTATATCATACAATATTTCTATAACAAGTATTAATGATATACCCTTTAGAAAAGTGTTGGTGACTGTTTGGGACGCGACCACCAACGAGTGTCCTCGAACAGAATTTAGGTGCCTGTTGGTCTCTGGCAACACCAAGGCCCAGATACCTCCAAATAAAATCAGTAGTTAATGTGAGTATGTGTGTGTGCTGTTGCGGCGTGTGGTTGTGAGAAATGTAACGATTGCGTTGTGTAAACTACAAATGACTTCCTTAAAAGAGATTTAGCCAATTTTGCCAAGTACTGTGAGTTGTTGAAAATTTCCTATTTTGTTCAACT
>MNCI01001499.1:0-22289 GCA_015680685.1 Gnetum montanum
TTTCATATGGTGGAGTGTAGGGGTACCTCGCCACTCATCAATAACCAAAACCAAAAGTCCAAGTAGCACCAAAAAATAATAAAAATGGGCTAGATCTATGGTGAGGATTTTAAATAAGCTCAAAATAATGAATACATAATCCTAGATCTAAAAAATGGAATAAAACCCCAAAAAACAAAATACATGAAACATATTGGAAAATTCGATAGGAATGTGTACCTTGGAAATATGGTGGTGGAACTCTGGGTAGTGCTATGTACATTTTCCAATGTAGGGCTCCTAGTGGGATTCTTCTTCTTCACCATGGTGTGGAAGACTAGTTCCCAAAAATGTAGAAGATCTCTTGTTCTTAGTAGTGCTAGTGTGCCAGTAACCATGCTGACAGTAGTACCACAAGTAGATGGAACTACATTGAAGCTACACAGTGGATAGTGGTAATAGTAGTAGTGCCCTTCACTTTTGTGTAGTAGTAATAAGTGTAAAAAAAAATTATTTTTTCCAAGTGTTTACAACTATAACCCACTTAAGCTTGTGCATCTAAATTGAAACCCTGGTTTCCTTTTACAACTCTACTTTGCTTGAAGATGAAATTAGAAACCAATAACTACACTAGGTTTTGTGGAGATTTTGGCATGAAAAAATTAATAATTGTAAGTGGGTCCTATTGGATGCTCCTAAAATGGCACAAAAAACCATAACTACACTAAGTTTTTTTGAGTTCCAAGCTAAACTAAGTTGAGACTAGCATCCATGGAAACCTTGAGATAACTAACCATTTCATCGTACCTCTTTAAATGCTAGGTTGAGCATCCTACAACCTTATAATATGGTTAAATATTTTAGGTTTTGAAAAAATATTGATGACTATGTTGGGGGAAGTTAGGGACTACACTGGGTGTGCGTAGTCCTAGATGATGCCTAGCATAGTCTAAGATAGAACAGACTTCTCCTAGTCCATCTAGCCCCTAGTTACCTTTGAATCAATTGTCCTACTTCAATAGACTCTATTTAAAGCTCCTAACAACACTGAAACTTTCTAAAATTAACTCCATTATGTCAAAAATCCAACATATTTCATCACTACACTGGGAGACCTAAGGACTACATTGGGCCAATGTAGTCTCAATGGATGCCTAGCATAGTCTAGTAATACATATTGCTTCCCTCCTATCCTAGGCCATCCGTCCATTCCATCTAGCCTCTAATTAATCCTTGATTAACATACCATGCCTCCAAACCATAGTATTAGCTTCCAACAAGCCTAAGATATGGTCAAATGTAGTGCATGGTGCTACTTTTCCCTTCTTCCCCATGACTATGCTAGGGAAACACATGGACTACACTAGGTCAATGTAGTTCCAAGGTTTAAGGATTAAATAAATAAGAAAAACCATAATACACCTTCAAAACTACATGTTAGAGCCTCCACACCCATCTAGGACCCCTAGTGGCCTCAAATTGTTGGCCAATCGTCTGAAAATCCAAAGAAAATCCACAAATCTGAGTTTTTGCATGGGACTATGCTAATGACTAAGAGGACTACACTAGGCTAGTGTAGTCTTAGTATGTGCCCAAAATATCCCACTAAAAACCAAAAAATACATCACATAAAAACCTAAATCCATCTTCAGAGACCTTAGAACATTGATAGACCAAAGATGGAAGCATGAATTCACCATTTTTCAAGTGATATGAAATTTGCCAAAGAGTGGCTACATTGGACTTGCTTAGGTACTGATGGTCAGTGTAGTCCATCTAGAATGTGTTGCACAATCTATCTTCCAATTCAACATTCCCTATGAGAATCCTAGAACACCTTGGAATTGATAGCTAAGACACTCCTTACCACTTTTTCCCGTTTTTCCATGTCTAGATACCAACTATGCTGGAGGGAAGTTGGGACTATGTTGGACTAGTGTAGTCCCTACTTGAGCCTAGTGTAGTCCATCTAGAATTAACAAAATCTATTAAAAAATAATGTAAATTTACCTCTAAAAACCCTAAAACCCCATCTAAACTTCTATGACATAAAACCTATCTTTTTCACATAAACCCCTATCTTGACTATGTTGATGGAAGAATGAGATGAAGCTAGGCTAGCATAGTCCTAGTATAAGCCTATCCTAGTCCATAAAAAACTAATCAACATTGGTTAAAAGTGACTTAAACCTAATATTGACAAATCTAAAATTCCTATTTAAGCTTGATTGACCACTGAACTCGCATTTTTCATCATTTTTGATAATTTCCACCTTGACTACATTAGAGGGAAGTGGGTACTACACTAGGCTAGCGTAGTTCCTTCCCAAGCCTAGCACAATCCATAGAAAATTAACCAAAAATTTTCAAAAATAACCTAAATTTAGTTTTGGAAAGCCCTAGGGCCTTATTGGAACCTACCTTTACCATGAAAGCCTATATTGACCATGCTCAAGTATCAACTATGCTTCATAAAGAAAGGACTATGTAGGGCTAGTGTAGTCCACATTCTGGAGTTTAAATATAAATCAAACTAACCAAGAAAATACCTTTTTCAACTACAAGATGTTGCTAGGACACATAGAGACCATCATACCTTGGAATTGAGACAAAATTCATCATTTTTGAACTATCAAATCATGACTATGTTGAGGAGGGACTAGGACGCCGTTGGGACAATGTAGTCCCTACCAAACTACTTAATATTGACCAAAAGGACACAAAATCCACTTCTAATGAATCTAGCACACCATTGGAGCCTATTTGGCAATGGAACCCACCTTCTCTCATCATTTTTGACCACAAAAGCTTAGTATAAGCTAGAGAAAGTTGGGACTACATTGTACCACTGTAGTCCCTGACCAAGCCCAATGTAGCCCCCCTAGAATTATCTAAGAATTGATGAAAGCAATCCACGGTTCATTTTTAGGAGTCCTAGGACCCACCAGAGTTAATTTTAGGTAGTAAAACTTAATTTTTCTAATTTTTCCAAACTTATTATGTTGATAAGAGATTGGGACTATGCTAAGCTAGGGTACTCCCTACATAGGCGTAGCATAGTCCACCTAAGGATGGCCAAAATAGCTCCATAACTACCCAAATCAACTCTTGGAAAAACCTAGAACCCTGTCAAAGTATTCCTAGATCTTGGAACCTAGGAAAACCATCTAAGTTTCATTCTTTCTTAACTTTTTCCTATATGTAATCCTTGATTATCACAAATTTGACCTTATTTTTGGCCTTGTTTTGCATTATTAACCTTATTTCTCATGAATTTAGTTCATACAGCCTCTATATAACTTCATGTTTTATCATGTTCACTTTATTTTCTCTATTATGACCCTTATTGATCCTTATTTAGCCTTGGATTAGTGTTAACCAATGGGATTGGATCATCCTTGGCCATTTTTGACACCATGTAACTGTGACCTACCAAGGCCTTAAATTGGCACTATGTAACCTCAATTAACCATGTATCATCTTTTTTCCTTTTGATTCAGCTTATAGTGGCCTTTGATTAACCTCATATAGTCCTTTTTTTAATCCCATTAGTCATTATTTCTATCTTATAGCCTTGGTTGACATTCTTTACATGTTATTTTGTGCATGGATGATATGTGTTTGCATATTTACTTAGATATTTTATGGTATTTTGACATTATTTTCTTATTTTTACCCAAGTTTCACTTAATGTGCTTATGGTTGATGTGAAGGATTGGATTATAGAAACTTGGAAGAAAATTGCCTTGCCTTTGAGCCTAAGTTAGCCTTATGGTGATGTTGAATGATGTATTGATCTTAATTGTCTAGATCTTGAGCATGAGAGTCTTGTCAAACATATAGTCTCAATTGAAGAACCTCTAGAGTGGCCTAAAAACTTAGTTAAAATCCTTGATATAGAGGCTAATGACATTACTAAAGTATCTCTAGTTGAGGTTCCTATTACAACACATAGTGGTAAGGAGAAAACCCTTAAACTAAATTCCTCATTGGAACAACAATAGTCTTAAGACATCACCATGATCACACAAGATAGCATTAAGGCTTTCTCCTAGTCATATGAAGATATGCTAGGTCTAGACCCATGATTAGTCCAACACAACATCATACTTGATCCTAACATTAGACTAGTTAAGTAGAAAGTGTGTATGATTGGACCTAACTTGGCCTTGGTAGTTCATAATGAAATTACCAAGCTCTACCAAGTTATTTTTATTAGAGTCATTGACTACATACACTGGGTGTCCAACATAGTGGTAGTCCCTAGGAAAAATGGGAGTATTTATATTTGCATTGATTTATGATATCTAAATAAGGCAACCATCAAAGATGATTTTCCTTTGTCTAGTATTGATCAACTCATTAATACTATGGCTATACATGCCTTATTATCCTTTATGGATGGGTTCTTTGGATGCAACCAAATTAGGATCAACTCAAGAACTAACTCAGTATGACCTTCATGATCCCTTGGGGTACCTTCTACTATACCATGATGCCCTTTAGCCTTACAAATGTTAGAGCAACCTATCAGAGAGCCATCACATATATCTTTAGTGATTACATGTTAATTTTTCCTAATTATTACGTAGACGATCTAGCTATTAAGTCAAAAGTGGCCAATGACTATGCTAATGACCTAGACCTTGTGCTTAAATGATGCCTTAACCTCAAACTTAGACTTAATCCTAAGAAGTGTATCTTTGGTATCAAAATTGGTAAGATTCTTGGCTTTGTAGTATCAAAAGTAGGGATATGTGTCAATCTTGATAAGGTTAAGGCCATCTCCAACTTGACAATACCAACTAACATTAAGAAGCTTCAAGAACTACAAGGTAGATTATAATTTATTCATAGGTTCATAACTAGGCTTTCAAATAAGTTACAACCAATGCAACACTTTCTTAAGAAAGGATTTCTCTATGAGTGGATGGCTCAATGCCAAGAAGCCTTTGAAAACCTTAAGCAAGAGTTGGCATAAATATCGACAGTCTATCCTCCATAAGAGGTTAAATCATTTTACATCTACCTTATCATCTTTAACACATTCATTACCTCTCTACTCTCTTAGAAATGTGATGATGGAGTAGAAATGCTAGTATACTACCTTAGTCATGCATTGGTTGCCCATGATACATCGAAGTAGAGAAGTACTATCTAGCACTAGTATTCTCATTAAAGAAGTGGGGACACTACCTCTTTAGTAGCTAGGTCAATGCCATTTTTNACATCACACTGAGGGCTAGCACTATGATGGCATCATCTATGAAATTCTCATTTTGAGATATGTGTTGCATATCAACATCTATAAATTGTTGTAATAGTTGCTTCCCTAAGTCATAGTAAGGTTGTAAACATTTAGCTTTATATGTGTANTCTACTATCATCATAACATTTTCATCTAGTGATAATTCATCCTTCACCTATCATTTTGAGTTTCCATGCACCAACAACATAGCAGAGTATGAAGGTTTGATCAGGTAAATGATGGTAGCACATGACCTAGGAATTAGATGTTTGATGATCAAGAGTGATACACAACTCATGTTCAACCAAGTAACTAAGGTTTACACATATAAAGCTAAATGTTTACAACCTTACTATGACTTAGGGAAGCAACTATTACAACAATTTATAGATGTTGATATGCAACACATATCTCAAAATGAGAATTTCATAGATGATGCCATCATAGTGCTAGCCCTCAGTGTGATGTCAAATGTGTTAAGTAAGTTGTTTGCCTTGACCATGGACTGTGTTATCCTTATCACATAGAACACTAAGGATAACCTTGTGGTCATAGTTCATACTAAACCTATAAAGGAATGGTACAATAATATCAAGTTTTACATTATGCATGGATAATCTTCACAAGACCTGGCTATTTCTCAAAAGGATGTTGTACATAAATAATCAAAATAATATGTCAGAGTAGGTGATAACACATTATGTTGATATTCCTATGATGGTGTATTATTAAATTGCTTGGGTAAAATTGAAGCCAAAATAATCCCAGAGTAGGTACACAAGGGTATTTGTGGAGTACATATAGGACCTAGAGCTATGGCCACTAAGATTAGACAGTTAGGCTATTACTAGTCCTATATGGGAAGTGACCACCTATAGAAGGTTAATATCTATGATATGTGCCAATGGCATAGCAATCTCATACATGTACCACCAACTAAGTTACACACCACTCAAATGGCTTAGCCATTTCAATGATGGGGGTTGGATATCATTGGACCTATAATTCCTAAGTCTTTCATAAGGCATAGCTTCATTATCACCACAACTAAATACTTTACCAAGTGGATTGAGGTTATTCCCCTAAGGAAAATGACATCTAAAAAAGTCTGTAGATTCATCTTGGACGATAGTAGGCCTTTTTGGTATACCTATGACCATAGTCATAGATAATGGATTATAGTTTAGTAGCTAAGAAATGAAAAATTTCTATCACTACCTACGCATTAAACACTCTTTCTCATCGACCTATTACCCTCAAGCCAATGGGCAAGTTGAAGTAAGCAATAAGTCCATCATCAACTTGCTCAAGAAAATGCTAAACAATAGTAAGCGTAAGTGACATGAGCAACTTGTTCGTGCACTTTAGGCCTACAAAACCACATACTGTAGCAAGATAAGTGTAACCCAATATAGCCTTATTTATGATTCTGAAGTAGTTTTACCTCTTGAATTGTAGGTACCATCACTTTGAGTGGTCCTATCCAATTTCATCAACAATGAATAGAACAAGGAGCTAGGAACCATGGACTTTGACTTAGTGGAGAAGTAGCATGTGCAAATTCTTGGTCACATTAGGTGCTAACAAGAGAGGTGGAAGTGGCAACATCATCATAACCTTGACAAATGCAAGATCAAGGAAGGGAACTTGGTCCTTAAGGCTATCCATAATCATGTAGAAAAATTCTTAGCCAACTAGGAAGGGCCTTTCTTAGTCACTAAGGCATATGGCAACGGGGCCTATTGGATAGTAGATAGGAATGGGAATGATTTGTTCAATTTGGTTAATCATTCCTATCTAAAATCATACTACATGTAGTTGATAATAATCAATAAGCAAGCCTACTTTCCACCATCTTCTAAGATCTTAAACTAGCACTATGGCCTTCCAAGACCTTAAATTGGCAACCCATGTAACCTTTAGTAGCTAGATCTACTAAACTATTCTACATGGCCTTATGTATCTCACTATAACAACATGATTTCGTTTCTTGGTTTTCTTGTCCTTTGGAGTTGTGCTTATAGGATGAAGCCTAGAGTCATCATGGAGGTGCAACTCATCATGATGGCATGTCACCACCTAACCTTGATGTGCAAGATTAGGTGAGTTTGTCCTATTATGCCAAGAGTGCTTGTTTGATATCATTTCCATTACCATTTCCTTGAGCCCAACCCCACAACATGGTTATAGCCTTCCTTACTATGAATGAAAATTTTGACTAATGTTTTACACTCATGCACATATGGTCATATGACATATCTTTGTAATTCTCCATTGTCAATTCCATTAAATTAACACACTTCATTTAATGGAAAACTACCTATTCCATCAAGTGTAATACATCTTACTCAATGGGAAAGCCAAGTTAAAATTAGCTTTGGAACCACAACTCAATGAAGGTTTCACCCCCTTCAAAAAAATAAAAAAATGGAGGAAGAAAATTACCAAGAAGCCAAATGTCCCATGAAGCCTAAAGGATAGATCAATGACTTCAAACATGCAAGGGGAGGAGCCTTCTATCCAAAGAAATCTTGGAGAAAGGTGTTGGTTCCTCAAACACATTTGTTAAGTGAACCACACCTCAAAGTACAAAGTGCCAAGGCTTATTGAAATACATTATTAGCTTTTATGACCATTTCCCTATGACCTCACTTCCATTTTATCATCACAACCTTCTCCCATCATCACAAGAATTCTGGGGCATGGTTTGACACTACTGAATCAACTGCAAAAGGGAGTGTTAGTGATGGACTTGTAGTGGTATTTTTATTCTTTATCGATGTCTCTCAGGTCAATCCTCTAGACATCAATAAAGAGAAACTAATGAAACACCACTAAAAATTCATGTTACAACCTTCATTTCCAAACTTGAGATAAGGATTCATTTTAATGTAATATTTGTAGTCCATGAGCTACAATCTTGTATGCTTCAAAGTCGAAAAATGCTTCAAAAGTTATTACCTCACTCGCCAAGTAGGAAAAGGCATCTAATGTCTATATCTAGGCTTGGGAAGGATGAAAATGTCTTGGAAATTGGTTTTTGTAGGGGGTAGAACCCTAACTACACTGGAGCCATTTTCAATAGACACAGTAGCTACAGTAGTCATCGTAGCCATAATAGCTAGCATAGTCACTACTAAGAGTTGATAGAAGTGCAACGTTGGGATTGTTGGAATTTCCCATTTTCCAACAATAACCAACATAGTCATGCCAAGTCAACAATGGTTAGCGTAGATAGCATTCTTCACCAAACATGGTACCTTTCAATGGATTTCACCATTCCCACAACCTCAGAGTAGTTCACCAATGGCAGTGTGGTAAGGATGGTGCCAACATATTCACAAAAGTTTATTTACTATTTATAGTAAATGGATGGATTTTGTGCTATAGTCCATACTAGAGTTACTATAAATGATAACTATGCTGAAAGTAGATGAATGTTAACCAATGCTAGTTTAGCAAGAATGATGCTAGCATAGTTACAAAATTTCATTTACTATTTATAATAAATGGATGGATTTTGTGGCTGTAGTCCACACCAAACTTTCCATAAATGGTAACTACGGTGAGATCTGATGATTGTTGCAACCTACACATTGACACCAATTTGTCAACAATAATGGTAGTGGTGCATATGGCCAAAAATAATAATTTCACCCTATAAATACCAAATTTTAATACCATTGTCAGGTTCCAACACTTTGGCATTCTGATCATTTTGGCAGCAATTCCAAGCTTCACAACCATAATAGCAATTTTTCCATTTTTCCAACCATCAAAGCCTATTTGCAGCACTAATTCCACTTTTGGGCTATAGAAACTGGTACTACATCAGGCACAGAGACTTCTACATAGCTACCATTTCTCCTAAATGTGAAAATGCATTTCCATAACCACGTTGTAGATTCTAGTGGAAATTGATGGAAACTTGCTAAAAACTAAAGCTAGGAAGAAACTAAATCATGGAGTTTCAGTAGAATATAACCTACCTTCCTCAACAAACTTTAAGCTTCTACTAGAAACTTCTAGTATTTTTGGCACAAAATCTATACTTTGTGAACCTTATGCTTTATTCTTTATTAAGTTATTATTCATGTTGTGGAAGTTTTAGTTTTTGTTTCCATTTCTACACTTATTTTCACTTTTGGATCTATAACTACAACTACATTTTCATTTATGTTTACATTTTCATTTCTAATTTTGTCTATGTCTACATCTATTTTTTTGTTTGCATTGTTTCTTTATGTTTCATAAGTTTCTAAGTGATTTGCAAGACTATATAGGGTAACCTGAATTTCATTTTTTGGAGGCCCTTGGGATTTGAGGTTAGAACTATTTCAACGTTTGAATCTTTTAATTCTCCCATTCTAGCAATTGAGATTTTCCATGTTCTTATGGTGTTTCAACTTATTTTGACCTTCACTTAACTTTATTTGGTCTTCATTCCATCTAATTTACCTTCACCTACATCCTATAGCCTTAGTTGTCCTTATTATCATTTTGATTGACACTAGGATAACATGTTTTTGCATATTTACTAGGGTATTTTATATCATTTTTACATTATTTACTCATTTTTCCTAGGTGTTATGTAGTGTTCTTATGATGGATATGCATAACTAGAGTATGGACAACAATGCATTCCCATAACCTTAACAAGCACAAGATCAAGGAAGGGGACCTAGTCCTACAAGCATGCGAACAAATTCTTAGCCAACTAGGAAGGGAATTTCTTGATCACCAAGGCCTACAATAATGAGGCCTACTAAATAATAGACATGGATGGAAATGAGTTGGCCAATCTAATCGATCATTCTTATCTAAAGCCACACTTCATGTAGCTGATACTAATTAATAAGTGTGCCTTGTTTCCAAAACTTGCTAAGGCCTTGAACTGGAAACATGACCTATTAAGGCCTTAAACTAGCAAAACTACCCTCCAAGACCTTCAACTAGCAAGATGGCGTACCAAGGCCTTAAATTGGCAACATGGCCTACTAAGGCCTCAAACTAGCAACACAATTTGCTAAGACCTTAAATTAGCACAATTTCTTTCCAAGCCCTTAAGTTGGCAACCCATGTAACCTTTGGTAGCTAGATCTACTGAATGACTCTACTTGACCTTCTATATTTCATTGTAACAAAATGATTTCTTTGCTTGATTTTCTTGTTCTCTTGGAGTTGTGCTTGCAAGATGAAACATTTTATCATTTTGGAGGTGCAACTCATGATGGTGGAAATTCACCACATGACCTCAATGTGCATGATTCAGTGAGTTTGTCCTATCATTCCAAGGGTGCTTGTTTCATGTCATTTCCATTACCATTTCCTTGAGTCCAACCCTGCAGCATGATTATGACCTTCCTTACCTTGAATGACAATGTTGATTGATGTTTGACACTCATGCACATATGGCCATATGACATCTCTTTGTAATGCTCAATCATCAAGTCGATTGAATGTAACACACTTCATTCAATGGGAGACCACCTATTCCATTGAGTGTAAAGCATCTCACTCAATGGGAAAACCAAGTCAAAACTATATTTGGCAAAGAAACCCAATGAAGGTTTCACCTCCCCCCCACCTTTCCAAAAAAAAACTTGGCCTAAAACTAGCCTACAACTGGAAAAGAACCTTATATCTCATTTTCACTTTACTTTACAACTTTGTTCCATAGCTATTTTAACCTTCTATCACATGACAACCAAGTTTAGCCAACGCAACCTTTAGATATAAATTACAACATAGAACCACAACATAAACAAAACCATAATGCTAGAGCATTAAAAATAGAATTAAAATTTAAAATATCCATAGCATCATAACCATGACCACATAAGGTGGCAAAAATTTCTAAGCAATAAAATGTTCAAACAATAAACTATTTTATCTAACACTAGACATACATCATCATTAACATGAAATTAAAACAACTAAAACTGAAAGGCAACTAATGGAACTAAGTAGCATCCATAGGAGGGGTGGGCAATCATCTTCGACTTTGCCATTGGGACCATTACCATCATCTGGTGCCTCTAACGTGATAACATAGAACTAATTAGTAATTAATTCACATCAAAGTGAAATGAATAACTTAAGAAGAAATAACATAAAAGAAAACCAAAGCTAAAACAAGCTAACCTAAGATGGTTCTGGTGCTACATGTTCTTTGGGGAAGCTTTGAAGACAAACCTCTAGATGGTGAAGGATTTGATCTTTAGACATGTTGGCCTAGTCCATGTCCCCAACATCAATACCTGTGAGGATATTAGTCCTATCAACATCACTTAATGTAGGAGGTTCATGCAAGAATGTGGTAGTAGTTGCCTTCCCTGAGGTAATAGTGATATGATGAGTGGGGGAATTGGATTCAACCACTTTCTTTGCAAACATCTTATAGAGTTCCTCCACTTTGATGTCCACCATGAACAGTTTTAGCTTCTGTCATTCTATAGACATATCTTGTAGCCATTTGAGGTAGGCATCCCATTTGGCTTTGTACATCCTTTTGTGGTCCTTTTTGTATGAACCCACTTATGGATCCAAGTGCAATAATATATCCACTCACCAACCTTACAATTTATGAGATTAATTTAGAGCTTATGTTCTACCACCTATTTAGAAAGGGCAACCTAGCTTTGAATTGCATTTCAATAATGATCCCACATTATCTCCTTGATGCACAAGAAGTCTCTGTTATGCACTTGGGATTCTATGAAGTATTTTGATCTCTAAGCTCTTGCACCTCCTCTATTAGCTTCTAGTTATCCTTCCTTAATACTACAACCTATTCTCATAAGAACTCATTAGACTGTCTACATTCCCACAAGACTTAGCAAATGAGAGTACACACCTAGTGGCACCCTCATACAACTTTCATGGAAAATTCTCCATCTTGGGAGGTAAAGGAGGTAATGCAACAACTTGAAATAGCTTATTATGATTCCATCTTAGTTTAGGCATTGTAACCAACATAAAACAAAAATCCAAGTTAAATTACTTAATAATGAAAACTTCATAACCATATAAAATCATATGAAAGAAAAACATAAAAATAATAAAGACAAAATGGGTTAGGACTCTTACTAATATTAGGATCTATGTATCACAATTGGTTGATCATAGCTTTAGCTACACCCTACATGAATTCAAGTTTATCGAGGGTATCCAACCATATTTGCATGAGGAAGGTAGAGGTGAAAGCTTCTACTTGTAGCTGTTGGGCTAGAACAAGTGTAGAAATCAATTAATAATTATAGTTAAAGACAAGTGTAAAATAATGAAAGATAACATCTACAAAATTAAAGACCAAGGAAAATCATAAATACCTAGGAAGTCCTCTGATATGACAATAGGAGGTTCACCCATTTGTGAATCTCTAGGAAGGCATCAAAGTGACCCATGGGAGGAAAGGGTAAAACTTCATCTTCCTCTTGTTGCAACACCTCATCCTCATCATGCCTTAGTATTTCATCTTTCCAATGTTGTTGCTCCTCCTTCTCTTAATGCCTTCACTCCTGTACAACTACTACTACTACTACAAGGGCCTCTTATTCTTGTTGCTTACCTACAAAGGTACCAGCCATGAAACATAAAGTAACTTAACACATTTTGAAAGACCATTAATAAACTACATCAACTTAAAATTATGATTGGTAAAAAAATAAATTAAAAAGAAAAGAATAAATTAACAAGAATGTACTTCTAACATCTTTCTACAACCCTCTAATCTTGATCATTAGTTTCTTTGGCAAGGGATCCTCAATCAATGGTGTTGTTTCATCTATCAAGAACCTCTTAAGCTTGGCCCTAGATATCCTGTCAGCCTTTGTATTGTACTCTTAAGATTTCTTGATGCTAGTTGGTATTGTGAGAGGCTTTGCCCCTGTGCTATTAGGGAATACACAATGCCTACCACTAATTCGTTTGGTAGTGATATACATCGATTCACCCCCAACTTCTGGTGGGTCTTGGGCCTATGTGGTTGGAGCAAGGAGCTTTACTCAAGATTTGTTGAGTTGGGATGGATCTTGGGTAATCCATCGTTCACCCTTCCTTACCACTAGCAACCAAAATTTCTACCACCAACAAGCATAGTTTTGGTAAACCAATTACATTTTCCATTATCAAACAAACCCCAACATTACTTTTCAAGATACCTAGTATATCTTGTGAAAAATAACATTTTTTCTTGATGGCACAACAAAACCCAACATAGTTTCCATAAAGAAAAACAATATACCAACACCCCTTAGAAAAACAAACCAAAAACTTACTATTTTTATCACTAACATTATTTTGGAAAAATACCAGCGTAGCTTTCCAAGACCCCACATATTACAAGTAATCATCTTTTTCATATTTATATTTTCACAACTGCTACAATTTTCAAGGCCTAGCTTAGTTTTATAAAGTCTGGCTTAGTTTTCACAATTCAACTATGCTACCAATAAACCTTGCATAAATGGCCTCCAACCAAGATGTAGTTCACACGCATGACTTGAAAGATCCCATAGTCATAGAACAAAGATAATTACTATGAAAAAGGGATAAGAACCTAGACTTTGCAATCATCAATGAAGAGTTCTACAACTTCCTCTATGCTAAGATGCAAGCTAGTTTGCTCATACCATGGTCTAAATCTTATGCTAAGTCTCAATTAAAAATAATACACTAGGATGGAAAAGAGTACATTCCATCACTATATGACAAAATTCCCCTCATTAATTTTTATGCATATCCCATCATGTTTGGGGCAACACCCATCATGATTACACACCAAGCCTAACCTGTTACCCAAACTACCTTGCTATTCTCATCAATGTCCTTTACCACACCACCTCACTCTACTCACTCAACCGTGGTGATGTCTACCTCGCCACCTTCCTTTGTCATAACAATGGGACCCTCATTTGGACTCCAAGAAACACATGCCTCTCATACTCCCTTTTCTTCCTTCATACCACATATCCTAATGCAAACCTCTTTCTCCATGTCTAACCCACCTATGACAATGATCATGTGACCTCCTCCCTTGATGCCAATGTTAATTTCATGATCTCAAGCCACTCAAATCCCTCCTCAACCATCAATACAAATATTATAGCCCATCAAGATGCCCCATGGCTTGGATCAAGCTTTCCAAATGATCCAAGACATTACAAAAGAGCTCCAAAAACTTAAGGTGAGCACAACTTATATGATTAAGGATCTAAAATTTTACCAAGATGATCCTATAAGCCCTACAATGGCTCAAATAACCTTACTTGTAGTCTTTCCTATTCCAAAATTAGCAAATACAATGGTGAAGAGTATTCCAATGCACACTTGGTTACCTTTTTTCTAGTGCTTCTTTTTGCAAGCTTGGCCACCTACGATATTGAGGATTTTCCACGTGTCCATTAAGGAAAAAGATCTATATTGGTACTAAACCTTTCCTAGAGGTTCTATCTCTTTCCTTGAAGACCTAATAACCTAAGTTGTCAATCACTTTAGATACAAATTAAAGCTAGATGCCACATTGGATCAAAAGGTTTATTCAAAGGTGGAACTCAACACTTAATGAGATTCCAAAGCCTATTGCTAAAACTCACCTCTTAGCCACCTATAAGAAAGTAGTAAATAACTTCATCAAGTTAAAGATATACTATTTAGAGGCTTGATCACTATGCTAAGCCTTCTCATAAACTAAGAACATTGAGGAGGTAGCTAAGGCAACCAATGATCTAGCATACAAGGCCTATAAAAACAAGCTCACAAGGAGGGATAAGGATAAAACCAAGAAAGAACATACAACCATGGATATAGTAACAAAAGAGTCAAAACAAGTAGAGTATGTGGGTCACTACCTCATAACACATCTTCTAACTTGTCACAACCATTCAGTTCTTACATCCCAAATCAACCAAGACCAAACTTTGGATGAAAGGATGGATCAAAGTACACTAGGTTGCCTATGAAGCACTTTGAGCTTTTGGAATAGTTGCTTAAAGACAATCATATACAACATAAGAAACTATCTAAGAAAGCTTGTAAGAGACATGATCATTTGTATGGCATAGCTAGAGATACAACAATAGCTATTAAAGATGATCCAAAGATACCAAAGTACTTCAAACTAGATAGGTATTGTTATTATCGTCAAATGGCTAGTGATGACAATGATTTTTGCCTAGCATTAAAGGATGACCTCTAGAAGATGATAGACCATAGAGAGTTGGTGTTGAATGAGCCTAGCTCTCCAAGAGAAAATAACAACTCTTACACTATAGCCTCATTCACAGAAACCAAATAGTCTAACCTTGCTAGGGAATAATTTGTCATTAAGATGACACCATTGCCCAAAAACACAAAGGCTATAGAGCCCTTTATTATATAGTACCACCCCCTCTAGTCCCTAAGAAGCCTTTAATCATACATCTTTTCACTTCAATGGCATCAACTTCACAACCAAGACCACGAGTTACCAATCCTCTAAAGCCTAGGGAATCGTTTGTTTTTCATGTCCCTCCACATTGGACAAGAAAACCTATGACAATGCATGATGAAAGCCCACCTATTGTGGCCAAAAAAATAGTGGTTAGCACAAAACCATCACTACAACAACAAAGAAATCAACCTATCACTAAGACAACAATGAAACCCATTGAAGATAACTAACAACAAAAGGCTTTGAAACAAGCTACATCAAGACTAGCTACATCCACAAACAAGGGGCCCAAGGCACATAAATCAAAACCTAAGCCACAAACTCTAGGAAGAATGAAAGAAGTTAAAACCACTAAGGCTGAAAGGTTACACACCAAGAAAAAAATTTTCTTGCAATAAAGGAACAAGCGAAATAGTCATTGAAACAAAAGAACACATTACCAAACTTATATACCTTAGTTATGACCTCTCCTACACATAGAGATGCACTAGCTCAAGTGTTAACCTTTATTCCTATGAGTAGAGACATGCCTACCAATAAAGAATCAAACCACTTTATCATTGATCAAGCTTCACTTTGAGAAAATGGACATCAACCCATGCTTAACTTTCATGATAGTGAAGTGAAGGTTGACTTTCAAAATAGAGGGGTGCTGTTTGTGCCTCTCCTCATTACTATACATGTTGGAAGATACAAAGTTCATTGTGTTCATGTGGATGATGGTGTTGCAACAAATGTGATAATGTTTTCTATTGTTGACAATCTAGGCTTAACCAAAAACATCCAAGAAACCACTACCTTAGCACTCAAGTCATTTAATGGATCACAAGTAGTAGTGTGAGGTTCTATTTCCTTGGATTTCATAGTTAGAGAGTAGTTTCCCACATTTTTTGTAGCGGTCGAAAACATCGGTGGTTGGAACACCAAGAGGTTACTAGGTGTACAGCCTAACATTGAATCCGTGTGAGGGCTATGCTAGAGAAAATAGAAGTGGGGTGCCCTGAATGGTTTGGTCAATCAGACAGGGACTTAGTCGGTGTATAATAACCTTTCATGAGCATTTTTTTATATGCCATGCAGGGAGATTCAGGTGAAGCAAATTGTGGCACTCGGAAAAGTAAAAGCATGGAAAAATATGTAAATGAGAAATAAACATGAGCTAATGCAAAATGATGCAAGATATATGCTGTAGGAAAGTGCAAGAAGAACTTGGGTGAGAGAATGCACTACCCCAAGATCAAGGATCTAATCTTTGTTTGGCTAAAGAAGGTGTAAAAATAGTGTGCAATACTGGATAGGCACAACTTACAATGGAACAGTATGGTCATAGGCCCTTGACTGCTGCCAATGGCTTGCTAACTGGAACTGGTGAACCAGTGCTTACTAGGTTGTTATGCTAGGTTGAGGAAAAATATAGGAGGTGTTGTTGTAGGGGTTTGTTGTTCATCCACCTTTTGCTTGCCAATCTCTCTACCCAAACCAATTGTAAGGAATCCAAATGCCAAGATGCTAATCTTAAAAGCCAACCACAAGAAAGATGATTCCCAAAAGCCAACCCTTTGAACGTCATTCGCTGGGGTATTTATAGAGCCATAAGTAGGAGAGAGATGTGGTTTGGATGCCACATGTCCTAGGTTCCACATGGTGCAAACATGAATGTGTCATACTGGTGTGGAGTGCTATGTTGTAGTGTTACATTGGTGTGCTACACTGTAGTGTAACGAGGCTGGACATGAAATCTACTAAGCTATGACCATACCATTCCAACTACATGTGCCAGATAATAGGGAACTACCATGTTTTTATAGAAAATTCCAATGTCAAATGCAAAGTGGAGCCTACACTCCAAGACTGCATCTTCCCTCCTCTTGTGAGTAGGGTCAAGTGTAGGGAAAACTTTCGGAATTAACAAGGAGGTGAAAAATAGAGAAAACTGCTGATATTATCTATTGAAGAGATGTCGGAGTAGAAATTACCATTGTCAACCGAGCTCCGGAACTACCAAAGACATCCTAAGGCTTCCACGTGAGTGTTACACTATCTACGCTGCACAACATAGTGACATAGTGTAAACACCCACACGCTACGTTGTGCTATACTACGTAGCGTAACAACCAGTTTTGAGACAAACCTTGCCTGAAAGCTAGAAATACCCCTTTGAGGTCTGGCTAGGCAAGTAACTGCAACCCTAATTTTCATGTAGAAAGGTCTTGGGACCCGTGGATTTCATTCTTGGGACACTTTTGAGCTTTTTTCACTACTACGTTGTGCAGTGTAGCATAGTGTAGCAGCTAGTGTGACATGAATTCTTGTTTGATCTACAATGCCTTGTTGAGAAACGTTTCTTGGGAATCGAGGGTGAAGTGGGACAGGTAGTCTTGGAGGTTGAAATGTGGCCAACTACAATTCTTTTGCTAAAGCCACTTGACATAGAACCTTCATTTGTTCTGACCCTGCTACGTTGTGCTCGCTGTGTAGCATAGCACAACGTAGCACCTAGTTTAGCTTGAATTCTAACTCACTTTGCAAATGTTTTGTCATGGGATGTTAGTCATGTCCTAGAGTGTCAGCAGAATAAGCATTTTTGATGGTTAAGGCATGGGCAATTTTTCTTCCTACATCAAAGAAATCTGAGTGAAAGTGTTGCCACAGTAGAACCCTACTACGGTATGTATCATAGCACTTAGATATTGGTGATTTTTGATGAAATTTTCCACATTCTTCTATGTCATGCTGATCATGATTCAAGGATGAAGCCAGGTAGGTACCTTAGAGGTCTGAATCATTCTCAACTGCGTATTTGGTGCCTGATCAGTCTCCACTTGGCTTGCTAAGCTATGCAGCATAGCAGGTCCTGCAATTAGAAAACTTGCTGAACTATTTAGTCCATCCTAAATACCTCAACAACTCCTAGCATAGTCCTTGGGTAGACCATCAACCAAGTCATGTGTCAAGCTGGGTAAGCTAGAGGGTGTAGCAAGCCTATTAGCCCAGAAGATAGAAAATTTTTTGGACTGTACAATCTACCCCTAGTCCCTATTTTATGTAAATTGGCCTCATGGATAGGTGCTACATTGACTGTGCTACATAGGGTGGCAAGTAGGTTCGAAATCAGATCTGTAGGCATTAGGATTTCTGTGTTTCCATGTTGTCTGCATGGCCCGACATGACACCGTGCTTGCAGAGATCCTTGCCCAAGTTTCGGGATTGTGTTGAATCATGAGAGTCTCGAAATTGATGGTGTTTCATCTGCAAACTTCCTAGTGATTGAAGAGACACTTGGCTTCAACTTGATCTTAGGAAGGCCATGGTTAGCTAAGCTTCACATAGTTTGATCTCCTATACATTAGAAGATTCACCTACCATACAAGGATGCAAAAATTATGATATGTGGAGACAATGTGTCAGTACCATCAACTAACTATGTCAACATTAACCAAGGTTCAGAGGTTGAGTTTTAAGAGGAATATCCTAAAACTCAAGATGGGGCTAGTACCATGAACAAAAATAACAACAATAATAAGAATGAAGATAAAGTCACTAAACCTATGATAATAATCAATCAACAAAAATACCTACTAATTTCCATGTCAAACAAGCAACATGATGAGAGTGTGATCATGCAAAGGAACCTCTTTGATTTATCAAATATTAAGCAAAAAATGCATTGTAGATATATTATCTCTTCTTTTTCTTATATAATCTTGTTCACCTATGCAACCTTAAACCATGTTTCATGGGTTGTTTTATCCCTATACATCCTTTCAATGCTATACCATACTTGCTAGGCTAGTATAGATAATGGCCTATTAAGGCATAAAACTAGCAATATCATGGCCTACCAGGGCCTAGAAATGGTGACATTATGATCTACTGGGGCTTAAAATTGGTAAAATAGTGGCTTATATTCCTTTTATCTCTTCTATATTTATAGTGTGACCTATTACATTTTGTTTTACACCTTTGCATTTTATTATCAAACTCTACTTCCTAACTTTGCATTTTATAGCCATTTTAATTAGTATCCTTTTACACCAAAAATTAAAAAAGATGGAAAAATGTAAAATAATAAAATTGATCAAAAGGTATCATCTTTAATACAAACCAATGTACAAAGTTTCTATACCATAGTTTAGACTGACTCTCACACATTAGATAGATCTTAGGATGGTTAACAAAGCTTATATATTGCCTAGAATATTTATATCATATAGGTAGCTTTTCGTAAGCTTCCTTGAGTCAAAATGACTTAAAAATAAACTACTGGAAGCTTAGAGACATAAGGCATGACATAAACCCAAGATCTAGCCACTGTTTAGCCTCTAAAAGTTGAATTTAGGCCTTGAAAGCTAGGTAGATTGAGAAACTATGCTAGCCAGCATAGTTCCAATGTAGATGCCCCATCAAAACCCAATAATAGGTCATAAACATGTTAACATTATTGCCAAATTTATCATCCAAGTCCCAATCGCTAATGAGAATCTTTGGCAGCTCTAGAACTTCATAAAACCCATAAAAATATGTTAAGAATAATTTTTCTTAGATGAACTACATTGGAAGGCATCCCAACTACGCTGGCTAGCGTAGTCCTAGCCTAGTTGTCATGGGTTTGGTCATCAAATACCTCAAATAAACTTCAAAATAACATTTCTTGACCTTTACACCCCCAAAGCATTTGGTGACCATACAATGTCAAAACGTGAAGAAAACATAAGTCAAATCCCACTCTCACCTTGGAACTATGCTAGGGATTACCCCAACTACATCGGCCAACATGGTCCTATTATAGTTGGTTGGAGTTTCAACAATAAATATCAAACATGACCTTCAAAGTGACATATCCTAGACTTTGCACCTTCCCAAGGTCTCTATGGTTCTAAATGCAAAAAAATGGAACAAAAATTAGTCAAAATATACCTCAACCTCAGAGCTACATTGGGCATAACCTCAACTATACTCGCCAACATGGTCCTAGTATAGTTGGTTGAAAAAGCTTCAAAAACAGGCTAGTAACATGTTGAATCGACTTCCTAATGCATCATCCTAATCCCAAAAACCCTCTGGGAACCTCTAGAGAATACTAAACCATGTAAAATGAGTCAAAATGGCTAAAAATTATCATACACCCCACACCTATGCTAGGACTACACTAGCTAGTGTAGTCCAAGGGTGTATGGCCATATCTACACTTAAACAACAATCAAAATTGATCATTTTGAGTCTAAACCTTAGCTATCAATACCAGGAACCTAGGAACTTGGTCAATTGATCATAAAAACTAATTAAAAGCGAAGACTCATGTGTAACTACACTAGGGTGGACTAGGACTATGCTAGCTAGAATAGTCCCAACATAGTTCTTTCTCTAGGGTAGTTGTACTAACATCACAACACTTAAAATGACTTAAAACTTCATTTGGGAAGTATAGAATCCTAAAACCATAAAGCCAGCTATATTTTTTCCTTGTTTTTACCATAAAAAGCCTAAATTTTAATCCAACTATGCTAAGGCCACCCCCAACTACTTAGGCAAGCATAGTCATGGGGTGTTGGTGTCAAAAATCCACTTGTAGTAGCTTGTTTTATCCTCCCAAATGGCTAGTTCAGCCTTTTCAAGATCCTATGCTACCTAAGGAAGTTGATGGAACACTAGCTTCAACTCTGACATCTTAGAAACCTACTTTTCCTATGCATCTATGCGAGGACCACATTGGCTAGCATAGTCCTAGTGTAGTCACTAGTTTTTACATCATTTGTAGCTTTTGGAGGGTCAAAACAATGCCAAGGTTGACCAATCTCCAACCCCAATCCACTACACTAGCCATACAGATGACTAGGACCCCAAAATCAATCATAAAAAACCTAAAAGCTACTTGTGGACACTGACTATGCTAGGGCCTATCCCACATACACTAGCCAATGTAGTCCTAGCTAGGCCAAGCATAGTCATAAGAATCAACTTTTTTTTGACCTCAAACAACCTTAAAATGACCACACCAAGTGCCCAACCTTCCCCATCAACCCTATTGACATCCACTATGGCATGCTAAAACCTAAAATTGCCAAAATCTGATCCTAGTTAACTAGAAATTGATCAAGTATCACCACCTATCTTCCACCTTAACTAGTTTGGCCTTGTTCCATTGTAGCTTGAATTATTTTCACATTGTTGCACAATTGTGATCTTCATTGCCTTAACATTAAGTGTCATTTGGCTATACACCCCTCATGTCCACAACATTTGGTCCTATTGAATCTCATGTTTCTATCATATGAAATCATTTGCACTTTAGTTGGCTTGGTTTAGCTTAAGTTGATATTGTTGGCACATTTTTACCATTTCATGGAACAGGTGGACTTATTTGCAAATGGTGAGGTACATAATCCTAATGAACTGAAACTGTTCAAGGAGGATTATGTTCTTTCTTGTAAAGAATTCTGCAACAGTTAATTAACCATGAAGTTGGAATAGAAATGAAAATGTTGCTGAATTGAATGTTTTGAAAATCAAGGGATAATGACATTGCAATTGGGAATGTTGGCATGAGGGTTTATCTAGCATCAAAATAAAATGGTGTATCAATTGTAGATATCTCTCTAGCTTATGATAGAGTAGCTCTAGTTACTTTTT
>MNCI01001499.1:23860-57497 GCA_015680685.1 Gnetum montanum
CCAGCAGGCACCTAAATCCTGTTCGAGGACACTCGTTGGCGGTCGCATCCCAAACGGTCGCCAACAGATATCATGGAACATCAATATAACTTTATTTGGCCTTACCCAACATCATTTCATGAAAGTTGGCTTGCATGTATCCTTATTTGACCACCATTAAATCATCATTTAGCCTTTGTTAACCATGATTGAACCATGTTTCTGCTTTACTCTAATGTGTTTTGACTTGTATATGAATTATTATTAATGTATTTTACATTGGTTTTACATCATTTAACAATTTTATTACATAGATGCCACTTGATGTGCTTATGTTATCATGTAAGAATATGCTAGGAGGATAAGAAAGTAAATTTGACTAAGTTTAAAGCCTAAATAAATCCCTCTTGTGATGTTGTTAGACAAATTTGACCTTACATACCTAAAAATTAAACCTTGAAAATGTTCTACCATATACCCACAATATCCTAAAGTAGCCTAATGACCATTGATCTTGAAGCTAGAGACATCACAAAGGGTTCCTTAGTCAAAATTTCCATCTAAATCATAATTGTGAGAAGAAAATGCATAGGACCAAGTTTCTCACAAGAAATTAAGCCTACTCATGACCTTATCAAACCCTTGTAATGCAACATGAAAGTCATTGCATAGCCCTAATGACATCTAACACTTACATGTTTTCTTGTAGTGTTGTTTATCATTATTAATAGGCTGCAATGAATGACTAATGTTTCTGACTCCAATGTTCTACGACAAGGCAAGCTTTTGTGCTCTCTTTGTTTTAATCTCTCTATTTAACATTATAAATTGATGCACATCACACAGATATCTCCATGTTGCATTAATAGTAACGTATGATGGCCTAGTTTGCTAGTTGTCTCGTGTGGCCCTATGAATTATCTTGTAACAGCATGTTTTCTTTGTCTTTTTTTCTTGTTCTCTTGGAGTTGTAATTGTGAGATGAAGCCTAGATGTCATTACAAATGTGCAACTTGCTATGACAACAAGTTACCATATGACCTTGATACATAAGATTTGGTTAGCTTCTCCTCCTATGCCAAGAGTGCTTGATTTATATCTCTTCTATTACCATCCTTGAGCAACTATCCCATAGCCTAATTATAATCTTTTGTACCCTAAATAACAATGATGACTAATGTTTGACACTCATGTGTTATGGTGATGTGACATCTTCTTCATCATGTTGCACCATCAAGTTTGCTAGACATAACACATCTCATTCAATAGGAAAACAAGATCATACTTAGCCTTGATAATGAAACCCAATGAAGGTTTCACCTCACAAAAAAAATGGAAAAGTAAACTACCAAGAAGCCAAAATGTCAATGAAGCCCAAATGATAAACCAATGACTCCATACATGCAAAGGGAGAAGCTTAATGGCCAATGAAGCCTTAGAACAAAGTGTTGGTCCCTCAAGAATATTATCAACTTACCATCATCTTAAAAACATGAAGCACAATCATTGATCATTTAAAGTGTCATTATCATAATTGTAACCATGATGTTAACATTGGGAACTCATTGTTAGCCCATGTGACCACTCCCTTGTGATGAAATATAGAATTTACTCTCCATAATTTCACCATAACCGCATCTCATCATCATAAGCACTCTTTGGTATGGTTTGAAATATTGAATCAAGCATGGGGAGGAAATGTTGGTAATGGACCTACAGTGGTGTTTTGTATATGTTGTCAATGGCTCTTGGGGGTTCAATTCTCCAAACATCAACAAACAAGGACCAATGAAACACCACCAAGAAATCTCATGTTGCAACTTATAACCTTTACCATCAAACTCAAGGCTATAATTTATTATAAAATGTAAAGATGATAATCCATGAGATGAAATTTCACATACTTTAACTTTTGTGGCTGAAAAAATGCCTCATAAGTTGTCATAGCCTCACTCTCCAAGTGAAAAATGTGATACCATGTCTATATTTGGACTTGGAAAGTTAAAAATGCCTTTTGGACTGCCAAAATTGGCATTTTCATGGGTTTTTGTGGGGGTATATCCTCAACTACGTTGGAACCACCTATCCTCAGCATTAGTTGTGTTGGCTTTTCATTTTTCTAGCAATGGTCAGTGTAGTTCCCACAACTCTCAACATGGTCCTACAAAGCTAGCATAGGAGTGGTTTGGGTTTTCACTTTTCCAATAATTCCTAGCATAGTTGTCACAAAATCAAATGTGGATGTTACATAGATAGCATTGGTGATGTTGGGTTTTCACATACCCAACAATTACTAGCATTGTTGTTACAAAACCTAACATGGATGTTGCAAGGTTAGAATTGGTGGTGTTGGGTTTTCACTTTCCTAGCAATGTCCATCATGGTTCCACAACTCCAATGTTACTACCATAAGGCCAACATTGGTGGGAGAAGCTAGCATAGTTGGAAAAGTTTTCTTACTATTTACAATAACAATCATGCTTTTGGATCTTTAAGGGTATTAAAAATTACCATCTACCTTGCAACGTTTGACAAGTCCATTACTTCTCTACTCTGTCAAAAGTGAGAAAATGGCTTAGACATCCCTATATACTACCTAATCCATGTGTTAGTGGACCATGAAGAAAAATACAATGATGTGGAAGAGAACTATCTCATGTTAGTCTTTGTGCTCAAGAAGTGGAGGCATTATCTCTTCTACAACTAGGTAAACATCATCTGCAGAAATAATGTACTCCAGGAAATCACAACAGACATCTATGAAAGTAGTTAAATCACATGGTGGGATGCAATAACTATGAAGTTTGACCTACATTACATAGCACAAGCATCAACCAAAGGTCAAGAAATAGTCACACAACTAACAAATTTGCCAATAAATAATCAAGCAACCATAGATCCAGAACTCCTCGACAAGCATGTTAGTAGTATAAGCCAAGTGCCTGCCAACTTTGAAGTAATCTTACACTTCCATGATGCTTCAAAATTTCAAGGGGGTAGTGCCACTATTGTAGTCACATTTCCCTTCAAGAATATTTGACCCTTCACTTATCATTTTGCATTCCCTTGCACTAACAATGTAGCAAATTAGAAAGGTCTCATTAGAGGCATCTTAGCAGCTTGTAACCTAAGAATTTGAAACCTAGTAATTTGAGGTGATTCGCAGTTAGTCATCAACCAAGTTATAGTGGTATACACTTGTAAAGAATAACATTTACAAGCTTATTGTGAATTAGTAAATCATTTTCTCCAATGGTTTGCGATTGTAGATATCCAACACATTCCTCATAATGAAAATGTCATTGTCGATGCATTAGCCACATTAGCCATAAGCATGGTGCCTAACATGTTTCATGCCTTTCCTACCTTAGTAACAAATTGCACTGAACCTATTACACAAACAACTGACATTGCATCTATAGCCATAGCAAGCATAGCACACGCACAAGAGTGGTATGATGACATCAAGTCATACCTTAAATAGGGTGAGCCTCCACAACATATGACCACTACCCAAAAGAATGTAGTGTAGAAATAGCTGCAACAATATGTCATTGTAGGTAATAACACACTTTGTCACAAATCCTATGATGGCATACTACTAACCTGCATTAACGATGGTGAAGCAGAAATGATTGTTGATTAGGTCCATGAGGGATTGTGTGGAGGCCACATAGCACCTAGGGCAATGACATCAAAAATTAGATGCTTAGGCTACTATTGGCCTTACATGGAGTGTGATTACATTTCTAAGGTCAAGACATGTGTTTTTTGTCAACGACATGGTAACTTAATGCACGTTCCACCCACTAAACTACACACCATGCAAATCACATGGTTGTTCCAAACTTGGGGGTTGGATATCATAGTGCCCATCATGCCTAAGTCCTCTGCAAGACATAGCTTCATCATAACTACAATAAAATATTTTACCAAATGGGTTGAAGCTATTCCCCTTAGGAAGATAACATTGCAACAAGTTTACAAATTCATCCTTGATAATATAGTGACTCAATTTGGCCTACCCATAACCATTATCATAGACAACGGGCCATAGTTTAGCAGTACACAGACCAAAGCCTTTTGTAAATACCTCGGCATCAAGGATTCCTTCTCATCACCATACTACTCATAGGTGAATGGCTAGGTGGAGTCCACAAACAAGGTCATCATCAACCTTCTAAAGAAGATTCTTAGCAATAGCAAATGATGATGGCACAAGAAGCTAGTCTACGCACTATGGACCTAACACACCATGCACAGAATAGCAATAGGTAAGACGTCATATAGCCTTGTATATGGGTCTAAAGAAATTTTTTCTCTTGAATTGTAGGTCCCATCACTCCATGTAATCCTTTTAGGCTTCATTGATGAGGCCCAAAATAATGAGTTGAGAACCATTGAGTTCAACTTTATAGAAGAGGAGCACATGCAAATGCTTGATCGCATCAAATGATACCAAGAGAAGCAATGGAAAAAGCACTACCACAATCAGCATCAATTCTTGATCAAGAGAGGGGACCTAGTCCTCAAGGATATTTGTGAACCCACAGACAAATTCTCAACCAACTGGGAAGGGCCTTTCTTGGTCACCAAGGCCCATGAAAATGGAGCATTCAAGCTTGCTGATCTAGATGGCAATGAGTTTGCCAATCTGATCAACCATTCGTACCTAGGGTCATATTATGCCTTGTACCCAATGCCACATCAATGACAAAGCAAGGTAAGCAATAGTCCACTATGACTATAAATTGGCATAGACCATCTACTATGGCGTTGAACTAGAATAAAAATTCCACTATGACTATAAAATATCATAGCTTGTCCTTGGGCTATGGTGTTAAATTGGAATCTACATCACACCCATATACTATGATGTTAAACTAGCACAGTAAGTTCACTATGACTATAAATTGGCATAGCTAATCCTTGTGTCATGGTGTTAAACTGGAACAACATCCACCATCTGCTATGATGTGAAACTAGCACACAGTAGTCTACTAGGACTATAAGCTAGCACATCATGGTTTGCTAGGACCTTAAACTAGGTTCATAGTCTACTAGGACCTTAACCTAGCATAGCATGCGATCTACTAGAACCTTAAATTAGGTTCACAATTCAGCATGCATAGCCCAACATAGACAGTTTTGCAAAGAAGAAAGTGCAAATACCTCTAATCCTCTATCATCTACCCACATCTTAATGGGCTAGGTAGGGTGGGGTGTTGTAGTCCTAGAATGGAGTTCATACCATCAAGAAAAATCCTTTGGAACATTCATAGCATCACTACCCTTTGCATTTTGCTAATCCTTTAGAGATGCCCTTGGGCATTTTGCTAATCTTCCAAAGCTACCACCACCATCACTAGTAGTACCACCCCTAGGTTGTATCGATAGCTTTATCAGCCTTGGGTGTTTCATTATTGGTTGGAGCTCTCACTATCAGCACCACTTGCTAGAGTCCTAACAGTACTATGGCCTAGCCATAACACTACCATCCTCCAGCCCTCACCATTACCTAGGCTTGGAAGTACATCCAGTAGTGTGGCTCCTTGCCATCTTACTGGGTTTCCAAGTTCCTATCCTTGGTGTGGAGTCTCATGCACCTGTACTGCCATCACCCTCAGCCACCTAGCTAGCCTCCCTTGGGTGCTTACTTCCAATGTGGCTTCTAGAGCTTTTGCAGCTTTCTAGCTCCAGCACCTACACCGACCTTCTTTCTTTGGTACTACAAGCTCTTGTAACTAGTCCAACACTTGAGGCACTTGCAACATCCTTGCAACCAATAGTTTGCTCTTATTTCACATGTTGTGTGGTTGTTTTCTTGTCTTCTCTACATTGTTCTTGTAGGATGAAGCCCTAGATGTGGTCATTCAAAGGCACGTTTCATCATAGCAACAAGGCACCACATTGCTTTGATGTGCTTGGTTGGACTTGCCAAGCCACTCGAGAGTGCACATTCCTATTATCCCACTATAGCCTACTTGCATTTACCCTCTTTATCTTAAATTTTCCCACATTTCTTGCAATCTTCTTCAATGTGCATGACACCATTCTTTCAATGGACCATAGAACCCATGATGGATGTAATGCAACTCATTCCATGGAGAGCTTGTGTGGGTTGGTCAAAGCCCAAGTAGATATAATGCAACTCATCTTGGAGAGGAAACACCTATCTACAAATGTGATGTAGTTTCCTCTAAGTAAAGCCCATTATGTGGCATGTAGTCCACTCAATGATGAGCATCTTGTAACTAGCATTTCAAAAAAATGTGGGGTAAAACATATTCCTAAGAAAATTCTAGAAAAATTGAAATTTCGCAACTAGTCCAACCCTGAATTCACATTAGCCTTTTCATAAGCACTCTAATGAGAGGCCAACATGTTAGGGGTAAGCCATTATAGTGCTATGGGAAAAGGTCCTCTCACAAGCACTTTGATGAGAAGCCATCATTTGGTGACAAGCCACCCTGGTACCACGATCATAGTCAATTATGCTGGATCTACATATTGTAGCATGATACATCATTTGCATCTCATTCCTTCATTGCTATCCCCAAGTCAATTCTCTACACCCCTTACCTGTAGCATGCCATGACCATTAGCACTCTTGAGCCCAACAAAGAACCATCTAATCAGGCATTGATGAATGATTTTGATGTCATGCCTACTATGCTATTTCAAGTTCCTTGTTGATGTCTCTTAGGCCACTCCTCCAAACATCGACAAAGAGGAACGAATGAAACACCACCAAATTTGGGCAAATAGCACTTCAGCTACAAGTGTGTCTAAGTGTTGCCACAAGATAAGTTTTCCCAAGTGTTATGTTATGCTCTCATTGTGCCTACTACACTCTAGAGCATAGCTACCATAGCATGAAACTCATGACTAGGTCTACAAAATTTCCCAAGGGTTAGATAGCAGCTACAGAAATGTTTCTAAGTGTCCTACTATGCTCCAATTTCTCTTGCTATGCTCTCCATTTCAGCAAGCATAGAAACACTCTAGTGGCTGTTTTGCACTAGTGTTGAGCTAGACGTTATCAAGCTAGCTCAACATGGAAGAAGAATTTCACAAATCTAACTCTTGAAGCTATCCCTCTTGCTACACTCCTAAGTGTAGCTAGCATAGCAAAAATAAGGGCTGCAATATTTGCCAGATTTTTGTAAGTGTCCATGCTATGCCTTGTCTCATCCTACTATGCTCACAAGTATAACAGCACTAGACTTCAGTCTTTTGCAAAATTTGCCTAATTTTTGGGCTACGCTCTGGAGCATACTTAGCATAGCAACACGAAACTACCTCCAAAAGCATCTAGAGCTTAACATAGGCCTTTATTCCAGCTCCAAAACTACTCCAATAAGCAAGATTAGAAACTTGCATCCCATTTGCACCCCTCCTATGTCCCAAAATTGTACCTACAATTGATCCCACTTGAAAGAGGGTAGAGTGTGGTCCCGAAGTGTAGCCTCCAAATTGTACTATTTTGCACTATTTTTAGGTACATTGTGGTCTTGGCACAGGTAGTCTTGGTAGCGTAGCCATAGTCTGATAGTCTCTTAGGGTCTAGTGGATCATACTAGAGCATAGCACCAATTGCTCTAGTGGGAGCATAGTAAAGGTTAACATAGCCCCACCTATGATCATTTCCCTATGACCTCACTTCCATTTCATCATCACAACCTTCTCCCATCATCACAAGCACTTTGGGGCATTTTTTAACACTACTGAATCAACTGCAGAAGGGAGTATCAATGATGGACTTGTAGTGGTATTTGTATTCTTTATCGATGTCTCTCAAGTCAATCCTCTAGAGCATGCAATGAAACACCACCAAAAATTCATGTTACAACCTTCATCTCCTAACTTGAGATAAGGATTCATTTTAATGCAAGATTTGTAGTCCATGAGCTACAATCTTGTATGCTTCAAAGTCAAAAAATGCTTCAAAAGTTATTGCCTCACTCCCTAAGTAGGAAAAGGCATCTAATGTCTATATACAGACTTGGGAAGGATGAAAGTGCCTTGGAAATGGGTTTTTGTAGGGGGTAGAGCCCTAACTATGCTGGAGCCATTTTTAGTAGACACAATAGCTACAGTAGTCATCATAGCCATCATAGCTAGCATAGTCACTACCAAGACTTGATAGAAGTGCAACATTGGGATTGTTGGAATTTCCCATTTTCTGACAATAACTACCATAGTCATGCCAAGTCAACAATGTTTAGTGTAGATAGCATTCTTCACCAAACATGGTACCTTTCAATGGATTTCACCATTCCCACAATTTCTAACTTTTTGCATATTTTCCACCACTTTTGAAATTTTTCAACAACCTCAGAGTAGTCCACCAATGGCAGTGTGGTAAGCATGATGCCAACATATTCACAAAAGTCTATTTACTATTTTTAGTAAATGGATGGATTTTGTGCTATAGCCCATACTAGAGTTACTATAAATGATAACTACACTGGAAGTAGATGAACGTTAACCAATACTAGTGTAGCAAGAATGGTGCCTACATAGTTACAAAAGTTCATTTACTATTTATAATAAATGGATGGATTTTGTGGCTATAGTCCACACAAAACTTACCATCAATGGTAACTATGGTCAAATCTGATGATTGTTGCAACCTACACATTAACACCAATCTGTCAGTAATCATGGTAGTGTGCACATAGCTAAAAATAATAATTTCACCCTATAAATACCAAATTTTAATATCATTTTTAGGTTCCAACACTTTGGAATTCTGATCATTTTGGCAGCAATTCCAAGCTTCACAACCATAATAGCAATTTTTCCATTTTTCCAACCATCAAAGCCTATTTGCAGCACTAATTCCACTTTTGGGCTATAGAAACTAGTACTACATCGGGCACAGAGACTTCTACATAGCTACCATTGCTCCTAAATGTGAAAATGCATTTCCATAACCACGTTGTAGATTCTAGTGGAAATTGATGGAAATTTGTTGAAAACTAAGGCTGGAAAGAAACTAAATCATGGAGTTTCAGTAGAATATAACCTACCTTCTTCAACAAACTTTAAGCTTCTACTAGCAACTTCTAGTATTTTTGGCACAAAATCTATACTTCATGAACCTTATGCTTTATTCTTTATAAAGTTATTATTCATGTTGTGCAAGTTTTAGTTTATGTTTCCATTTCTGCACTTATTTTCACTTTTGGATCTATACTTGCAACTACATTTTCATTTATGTTTACATTTTCATTTCTAATTTTGTCTATGTCTACTTCTATGTTTCATTTTTCCATGTTTTTTTATGTTTCATAAGTTTCTAAGTGATTTTCAAGACTATCTACAGTACCCTAAATTTCATTTTCTGGAGGCCCTTGGGATTTGAGGTTAGAACTATTTCAATGTTCGAATCTTTTGATTTTCCCATTCTAGCAATTGAGATTTTCCATGTTCTTATGGTGTTTCAACTTATTTTGACCTTCACTTAACTTTTTATGGTCTTCATTCTATCTAATTTATCTTCACCTACATCCTATATCCTTAGTTGACCTTATTCTCATTTTGATTGACACTAGGATAACATGTTTTTGCATATTTACTACGGTATTTTATATCATTTTTACATTATTTACTCATTTTTCCTAGGTGTTAATTAATTTTCTTATGATGGATATGCATAATTAGAGTATGGACAACAATGCATTCCCATAACCTTAACAAGTGTAAGATCAAGGAAGGGGACCTAGTCCTCAAAGCCATCTACAAGAATGTGAACAAATTCTTAGCCAACTAGGAAGGGCATTTCTTGATCACCAAGGCCTACAATAATGAGGCCTACCAAATAATAGAAATGGATGGGAATGAGTTGGCTAATCTAGTAAATCATTCTTATCTAAAGCCACACTACATGTAGCTGATACTAATTAACAAGTGTGCCTACTTTCCATAGCTTGCCAAGGCCTTGAACTGGAAACATGTCCTATAAAGGCCTTACACTGGAAAAACTACCTTCCAAGACCTTCAACTAGTGAGATGGCCTACCAAGGCCCTAAACATGGAAAGAAGGCCTACCAAGGCCTTAAATTGGCAACATGGCCTACCAAGGCCTCAAACTAGCAACACAGTTTGCTAAGACCTTAAACTAGCACCATTGCTTGCCAAGGCCTTAAGTTGGCAACACATGTAACCTTTGGTAGCTAGATCTACTTAATGACTCTACATGACCTTATGTATTTCATTGTAACAAAATTATTTCTTTACTTGGTTTTCTTGTTCTCTTGGAGTTGTGCTTGTAGGATGAAGCATATTGTCATTCTAGAGGTGCAACTCATGATGGTGCATGATTCAGTGAGTTTGTCCTATCATTCCAAGAGTGCTTGTTTCATGTCATTTCCATTACCATTTCCTTAAGCCCAACCTTGTAGCCTCATTATGACCTTCCTTACCTTGAATGCCAATGTTGATTTATGTTTAACACTCATGCACATATGGCCATATGACATCTCTTCGTAATGCTCAATCATGAAGTCGATTGAATGTAACACACTTCATTCAATGGGAAACCACCTATTCCATTGAGTGTAAAGCATCTCACTCAAAGGGAACCCACCTATTCCACTGAGTGTAAAGAATCTCACTCAATGGGAACCCACCTATTCCACTGAGTGTAAAGTATCTCACTCAATGGGAAAACCAAGTCAAAAATAGCTTTAGCAAAAAGACCCAATGAAGGTTTCACCTCCTCTCCTCCCCCAAGCTTTCCAAAAATAAAACTTGGCCTAAAACTAGCAAACAACATTATATCTCATTTTCACTTTATTTTACAACTTTTTTCCATGACTATTTTAACCTTCTATCACATGACAACCAAGTTTAGCCAATGCAGCCTTTAGATATAAATTACAACATAGAACCACGACACAAACAAAACCATAATGCTAGAGCATTACAACTAGAATTAAAATTTAAAATATCATAACCATGACCACATAAGGTGGAAAAAAATTCCAAGCAATGAAATGTTCAAACAATAAACTATTTTAGCTAACACTAGACATGCATCATCATTAACATGAAATTAAAACAACTAAAACTGAAAGGTAACTAATGGAACTAAGTAGCATCCATAGGAGGGGGTGGGGGATCATCTTTGCCTTTACCGTTGGGACCATTACCATCATCTAGTGCCTCTAACATGATAACACAAAACTAATTAGTAATTAATTCACATCAAAGTGAAATGAATAACTTAAGAAGAAATAACATAAAAGAAAACCAAAGCTAAAACAAGCTAACCTGAGATGGTTCTAGTGCTACGTGTTCTTTGGAGAAGCTTTGAAGACAAACCTCTAGATGGTGAAGGATTTGATCTTTATAAATGTTGGCCTAGTCCATGTCCCCAATATCAATACCCATGAGGATATTAGTCCTATCAACATCACTTAATGTAGGAGGTTCATGTAAGAATGTGGTTGTAGTTGCCTCCCTGGAGGTAATAGTGATATGATGAGTGGGGGAGTTGGCTACAACCACATTCTTTGCAAACATATTATAGAGTTCCTCCACTTTGATGTCCACCATGAATATTTTTAGCTTCTAACATTCTATAGACTCATCTTGTAGCCATTTTAGGTAGGCATCCCATTTGGCTTTGTACATCCTTTTGTGGTCCTTTGTGTATGAACCCACTCAACGATCCAAGCGCAATAATCTTTCCACTCACCAGCCTTATTATTTATGCGATTAATTTAGAGCTTATGTTCTACCACCTATCTAGCAAGGGAAATGTAGCTTTGGATTACATATCAATAATGGTTCCAAGTTATCTCCTTGATGCACAAGAAGTCTCTGTTATGCACTTGGGCTTCTATGAAGTCCTTACGATCTTTGAGCTCTTGCACCTCCTTTGTTAGCTTTTGGTTATCCTTCCTTAATACTACAACCTATTCTCATAAGAACTCATTAGACCATCTACATTCCCACAAGACTTAGCACATGAGAGTGCACACCTATTGTCACCCTCATACAACTTTCATGGAAAATTCTCCATCTCGAGAGGTAAAGGAGGTAATGCAACAACTTGAACTAGCTTATTATGATTCCATCTTAGTTTAGGCACTATCACCAACATAAAAAAAATTCAAGTTAAATTAGTTAATAATAAAAACTTCATAACCATATAAAATCATATAAAAACAAAACATAGAAAAAAATAAAGACAAAATGGGCTATGACTCTTACTAATCTTAGGAGCTATGTATTACAATTGGTTGATCATATCTTTAGCTACACCCTACATGAATTGAAGTTTATCGAGGGTATCCACCCATGGTTGCATGAGGATGGTAGAGGTGAAAGCTTCTACCTATAGCTGTTGGGCTAGAATAAGTATAGAAATCAATTAATAATTATAGTTAAAGACAAGTTTAAAATAATGAAAGGTAACATGTACAACATTAAAGACCAAGGAAAATCATAAATACCTAGGAAGTCCTCTGATATGACAATAGAAGGTTCACCCATTTGTAAATCCTCTAGGATGGAATCAAAGTGACCCATGGGAGGAAGGGTTAAAACTTCATCTTCCTCTTATTGCAACACCTCATTCTCATAATGCCTTAGTGTTTCATCTTTCCAATGTTGTTGCTCCTCCTTCTCTTAATGCCTTCACTCTTTTGCAACTGCTACTACTACTGCAAGGGCCTCTTATTCTTGTTTCCTACCTACAAAGGTACCAACCATGAAATAGAAAGTAACATAACACATTTTGAAAGACCATCAATAAACTACATCAACTTAAAATCATGATCGGTGAAAAAATAAATTAAAAAGAAAAGAATAAATTAACAAGAATGTACTTCTAACATCTTGCTACCCTCTAATCTTGATGATTAGTTTCTTTGGCAAGGGATCCTCAATCGATGGTGTTGTTTCATCTACCAAGAGCCTCTTAAGCTTGGCCCTAGCTATCCTCTCAACCTTTGTATGTAACTTTTAAGCTTTCTTGATGCTACTTGGTATTGTGAGAGGCTTGCCCCTATGTTGTTAGGGAATACACAATGCCTACCACTAATTCCTTTGGTAGTGATAGACACCGATTCAGCCCCAACTTCTGGTGGGCCTATGTGGTTGGAGCAAGGAGCTTTACTCACGATTTGGTGAGTTGTGATGGATCTTGGTTAATCCATCATTCATCCTTCCTTACCACTAGCAAAAAAAATTTCTAGCACCAATAAGCATAGTTTCGATAAACCAATTACATTACTTTTCAAGATACCCAGTGTATCTTGTAAAAGATAAAATTATTTCTTAATGGCACAACAAAACCCAACATAGTTTCCATAAAGAAAAAAAATATACCAACACCCCTTAGAAAAACAAACCAAAAACTTACTATTTTTATCACTAAAATTATTTTGGAAAAATACTAGCATAGCTTTCCAAAACCCCACATATTACAAGTAATCATATTTTTCATATTTATATTTTCACAAAAACTACTAGAATTTTCAAGGCCTAGCTTAGTTTTATAAAGTCTAGATTAGTTTTCACAATTCAACTATGATACCACTATACCTTGCATACATGTCCTCCAGCCAAGATGTAGTTCACACGCATGACTTGAAAGACCCCATAGTCATAGAACAAAGACAATTACTATAAAAAAGAGGTAAGAACCTTGACTTTGCAATCATCAATGAAGAGTTTTATAACATTCTCTATGCTAAGATGTAAGCTAGTTTGCTCAAAACATGGTCTGAATCTTATGCTAAGTCTCAATTAAAAATAATACACTAGGATGGAAAAGAGTACATTCCATCACTGTATGACAAAATTCCCCTCATCAATTTCTATGCATATCCCATCATGTTTGGGACAACACCTATCATGATTGCACACCAAGCCTAACCTGTTACCCAACCTACCTTGCTATTCTCATCAATGTCCTTTACCACACAACCTCACTCCACTCACTCAACTATGGTGATGTCTACCTCACCACCTCCCTTTGTCATACCAATGGGACCCTCATTGGGACTCCAAGAAACATAGGCCTCTCATACTCCCTTTGCTTCCTTCATATCACATTTCCCAACGCAAACCTCTTTCTCCATCTCTAACCCACCTACGATAATGATGATGTGACCTCCTCCCTTGATGCCAATATTAATTGCATGATCTCAAGCCACTCAAATCCCTCCTCAACCATCAATACAATTACTATAGCCCATGGGAATGCCCCATGGCTTGGATCAAGCTTTCCAAATGATCCAAGACATTACAAAAGAGGTCCAGAAACTTAAGGTGAGCACAACTTAGATGATTAAGGATCTAAAATTTTAAAAAGATGATCCTATAAGCCCTATAGTGCCTCAAATAACCTTACATGAAGGATTTCCTATTACAAACTTAACAAATACAATGGTAAAGAGTATTCCAATGCACACTTGGTTACCTTTTGGTTTGGGTGCTTCTTTTTGTAAGCTTTCCCACATACGATATTAAGGATTTTCCCCATGTCCCTTAAGGAAAAAGATCTATATTGGTACTAAACCTTTCCTAGAGGTTCTATCTCTTTCCTTGAAGACCTAATAACCTAAGTTGTCAATCACTTTAGATACAGCTTAAAGCTAGATGCCACATTGGATCAAAAGGTTTATTCAAAGGTGGAACTCAACACTTAATGAGATTCCAAAGCCTATTGCTAAAACTCACCTGTTAGCCACCTACAAGGAACCAGTAAATAACTTCATCAAGTCAAATATCTACTATTTAGAGGCTTGATTACTATGTCAAGCCTTGTCATAAACCAAGAACATTGAGGAGGTAGCTAAGGTAACCAATGATCTAGCCTACAAGGCCTATAAAAACTAGCTCACAAGGAGGGATAAGGATAAAACCAAGAAAGAACATACAATCATGGATATAGTAACAAAAGATTCAAAACAAGTAGAGATACATGGGTCACTACCTCATAACCCATCTTCTAACTTGTCACAACCATTCAGTTCTTACATCCCAAATCAACCAAGACCAAACTTTGGATGAAAAAATGGATCAAAGTGCACTAGGTTGCCTATGAGGCCCTTTGAGCTTTTGGAATAGTTGCTTAAAGACAATCATATACAACATAAGAAACTATCTGAGGAAGCTTTTAAGAGACATAATTATTTTTATGACATAGCTAGAGATCCAACAATAGCTATCAAAGATAATCCAAAGATACCAAAGTACTTCAGACTAGATAGGTATTGTTATTATCGTCAAATGGCTAGTCATGACACTGATTTTTGCCTAGCATCAAAGGATGACATCTAGAAGATGATAGACCATAGAGAATTTGTGTTGAATGAGCCCAACTCTCCAAGAGCCAATAACAACTCTTACACTATAGCCTCATTCATAGAAACCAAATAGTCTAACCCTGCTAGGGAATTATTTGTCATTATGATGACACCATTTCCCAAAAACACAAATCCTAGAGAGCCCACCTATGACAATGCATGATCAAAGCCCACCTATTGTGGCCAAAAACTTAGTGGTTAGCACAAAACCATCACCACAAAAACAAAGAAATCAACTTATCACTAAGCCAACAATGAAGCCCATTGAGGATAACTAACAACAAAAGGCTTTGAAACAAGCTACATCCACAAACAAGGGGCCCAAGGCACATAAATCAAAACATAAGCCATAAACTCTAGGAAGAATGAAAGAAGTTAAAACCACTAAGGCTGAAAGGTTACACACCAAGAAAAAAATTTTCTTACAATAAAGGAACAAGCCAAATAGTCATTGAAACAAAAGAACACGTTACCAAACTTGTATAACTTAGTAATGACCTCTCCTACACATAGAGATGCACTCTCTCAAGTGTTAATCTTTATTCCTATGAGTATAGACATGCTTGCCAATAAAGAATCAATCCACTTTATCATTGAGCAAGCTTCACTTTGAGAAATGGACATCAACCCATGCTCAACTTTCATGATAGTGAAGTCAAGGTTGACTCTCAAAACATAGAGGTGTTGTTTGCACCTCTTCTCATTACTATACATGTTGGAAGATACAAAGTTCATTATGTTCATGTGGATGATGGTGTAGCAACTAATGTGATATTGTTTTCTATTGTTGACAAACTAGGCTTAATCAAAAAAATCCAAGAAACCACTACCTTAGCACTCAAGTCATTTAATGGATCATGAGTAGTAGTGTGAGGTTCTATTTCCTTGGATTTCATAGTTACAGAGTAGTTCCCCACATCTTCCAACTTCCTAGTGATTGAAGAGACACTTGGCTTCAACTTGATCTTAGGAAGGCCATGGTTAGATAAGCCTCACATAGTCTGATCTCCTATACATTAGAAGATTCACTTACCATAAAAGATGGGGAAATTATGATATGTGGAGACAATGTGTCAGTACCATTGGCTAACTATGTCAACATTGACCAAGGTTCAGAGGTTGAGTTTTAAGAGGGATATCTTGAAACTTAAGATGGGGCTAGTACCATGAACAAAAACAACAACAATAATAAGAATGAAGATAAAGTCATTAAACCTATGATAATAATTAATCAAAAAAATACCTACTAATTTCCATGTCAAACAAGCAGCATGATGAGAGTGCAATCATGCAAAGGAAGCCTTGATTTATCAAATATTAAGCAAAAACTACATCATAGATATATTATCTCTTCTTTTGCTAATGGAAGCTTGTTCACCTATGCAACCTTAAACCATGTTTCATGGTTTGTTTTATCCCTATACATCCTTTCAATGCTATACCATACTTGCTACGCAAGTATAGATAATGGCCTACTAAGGCATAAAACTATTAATATCATGGCCTGATAGGGCCTAAAAATGGTGACATTATGATCTACTGGGGCCTAAAACTGGTAAAATAGTGGCCTCTATTCCTTTTATCTCTCATATATTTATAGTGTGACCTATTACATCTTTTTTTTCACCTTTTCATTTTATTATCAAACTCTACTTCGTAACTTTGCATTTAATAGTCATTTTAATTAGTATCCTTTTACACCAAAAATTAAAAAACATGGAAAAATGTAAAATAAGAAAATTGACAAAAGGTATCATCTTTAATAACAAAAACAAGTGTACAAAGTTTCTACCACAATTTAGATTGACTCTCACACCTTAGATAGAGCTTAGGATGGTTAACAAAGCTTATCTATTGCCCAACATATTTATATCATATAGGTAGCTTTTCATAAGCTTCCTTAAGTTCAACTGACTTAAAAATCAACTAGTGGAATCTTAGAGACATAAGGCATGACATAAGCCCAAGATCTGGCCACTTTTTAGCCTCTAAAAGTTGAATTTAGGCCTTGCAAGCTAGGTAGATTGAGAAACTATGCTAGCCAGCATAGTTCCAATGTAGATGCCCCATCAAAACCCAATAATAGGTCATAAACATGTTAAATTTATTTCCAAATTTATTATCCAAGTACCAATCACTAACAAGAACCTTTGGCAGCTGTAGAACTTCATAAAACCCATAAAAATATGCTAAGAATCATTTTTCTTAGATGAACTACATTTGGAGGCACCCCAACTACATTGGCTAGTGTAGTCCTAGCCTAGTTGTCATGTGTTTGGTCATCAAATACCTCAAATAAACTTCAAAATAACATTTCTTGATCTGTACACCCCTAAAGCCTTTGGTGACCCTACAATGTCAAAATGTGAAGCAAAAATAAGGCAAATTCCACTCTCACCTTGCAACTATGCTAGGAATCACCCCAACTACATTGACCAACATGGTCCTAGTGTAGTTGGTTGGAGTTTAAACATTAAATATGAAACATGACTTTCAAAGTGACATATCCTAGCCTTCACACCTTCCCAAATTCTCTTTGATTCTAAATTCCAAAAAATGGAATAAAAATTAGTCAAAACATATCTCAACCTCAGAGCTAGATTGGGCATAACCTCAACTATACTTGCCAACATGGTCCTAGTATAGTTGGTTGAAAAAGCTTCAAAAATAGGCCAGTAACATGTTGAATCCACTTTCTAATGCATCATCCTAATCCCAGAACCCTATTAGAGCCTCTAGAGAACACTAAACCTTATAAAATGAGTCAAAATGACTAAAAATTATCATACACCCCACACCTATGCTAGGACTACACTAGCTAGTATAGTCCAGGGGTGTATAGCCATATCTACACTTAGAAAACCATCAAAACTAATCATTTTGAGTCCAAACCTTAGCTATGAACACCAAGAACCTAGGAACTTGGTCTATTGATCATAAAAACTAATTAAAATCCAAGACTCATGTGTAACTACACTAGGGTGGACTAGGACTATGCTAGCTAGAATAGTCCCAACATAGTTCTTTCTCTAGGGTAGTTGTACTAACATCACAACACTTAAAATGACTTAAAACTTCATTTGGGAAGTATAGAATCCTAAAACCATAAAGCCAGCTATATTTTTGCCTTGTTTTTACCATAAAAAGCCTAAATTTTAATCCAACTATGCTAAGGCCATCCCCAACTATGTAGGCAAACATAGTCATGGGGTGTTGGTGTCAAAACTCCACTTGTAGTAGCTTGTTTTAACCTCCCAAATGGCTAGTTTAGCCTTTTCAAGATCCTATGCTACCTAAGGAAGTTGATGGAACACTAGCTTCAACTCTGACATCTTAAAAACCTACTTTTCCTATGCATCTATGCGAGGACCACACTGGCTAGCATAGTCCTAGTGTAGTCACTAGTTTTTACATCATTTGTAGCTTTTGGAGGATCAAAACAATGCCAAGGTTGACCAATATCCAACCCCAATCCACTACACTAGCCATACAGATTATTAGGACCCCAAAATCAACCATAAGAAACCTGAAAACTACTTGTTGACACTGACTATGCTAGGACCTATCCCAACTACACTGGCTAATGTAGTCCTAGGTAGGCCAAGCATAGTCATAATAATCAACTTTTTGACCTTAAACAACCTTAAAGACCACACCAAGTGCCCAACCTCCCCCATCAACCCTGTAGACATCCACTATGACATGCTAAAACCTAAAATTCCCAAAATCTGATCCTAGTTAACTAGAAATTGATCAAGTGTCATCACCTATCTTCCACCTTAACTAGTTTGACCTTGTTCCATTGTATCTTGACTTATTTTGAAATTTTTGCACAATTTTGATCTTCCTTTCCTTAACATTAAGTGTCATTTGGCTATACACCCCTCATGTCCACAACATTTGGTCCTACTAAATCTCATGTTTATATCATATGACACTATTTGTACTTTAGTTGGCTTGGTTTAGATTAAGTTGATATCATGGAACATCAATATGACTTTTTTTGACCTTACCCAACATCATTTCATGTAATTTGGCTTGCATATATCCTTATTTGACCATCATTAAATCATCATTTAGCCTTTGTTTCACCCTATTTTCTCTAACTTACCCCTTATAGCCTTTGTTAACCATGATTGAACCATGTTTCTCCTTTATTCTAATGTGTTTTGACTTGTATATGAATTATTATTAATGTATTTTACATTGGTTTTACATCATTTAAAAATTTTATTACATAAATGCCAGTTGATGTGCTTATGTTATCATGCAAGAATATGCTAGGAGGATAAGAAAGTAAATTTGGCTAAGTTTAAAGCCTAAATAAATCCCTCTTCTGACATTGTTAGACAAATTTAACCTTACATACCTAAAAGTTAAACCTCAAAAATTTTCTACCATTTACCCTCAATATCCTAAAGTAGCCTAATGACCATTGACCTTGAAGCTAGAGACATCACAAAGGGTCCCTTAGTTGAAATTTCCATCTAAATCATAATTGTGAGAAGAAAATGCATAGGACCAAGTTTCTCACTAGAGATTAAGCTTTCTCATGAGCTTCTCAAGACCTTGTAATGCAACATTAAAGTCATTGCATTACCCTAATTACATCTAACACTTACATGTTTTCTTGTAGTGTTTTTTATCATTGTTAATAGGCTACAATGAATGACTAATGTTGATGACTCCAAAGTTCTACGACAAGCAAGCTTGTGTGCTCTCTTTATTTTGATCTCTCTATTTAACATTAAATTCATTGCATTACCCTAATTACATCTAACACTTACATGTTTTCTTATAGTGTTTTTTATCATTGTTAATAGGCTACAATGAATGACTGATGTTGATGACTCCAAAGTTCTACAACAAGCGAGCTTGTGTGCTCTCTTTATTTTGATCTCTCTATTTAACATTAAATTCATTGCATTACCCTAATTACATCTAACACTTACATGTTTTCTTGTAGTGTTGTTTATCATGGTTAATAGGCTACAATGAATGATTGATGTTGATGACTCCAAAGTTCTATGACAAGCGAGCTTGTGTGCTCTCTTTCTTTTGATCTCTCTATTTAACATTATAAATGAACTAAAAGTTTTGTGAATCTGATGCACATCACATAAATATCTCCATGTTGCATTAATAGTGACCTATGGTGGCTTGGTTTTCTAGTTGTCTCGTGTGGCCCTATGAATTATCTTGTAACAGCATGTTTTCTTTGTCTTTTTTCTTGTTCTCTTGGAGTTGTACTTGCGAGATGAAGCCCAGATGTTATTGCAAATGTGCAACTCGCTACAGCAACAAGTTACCATATGACCTTGATACGTAAGATTTAGTTAGCTTCTCATCCTATGCCAAGAGTGCTTGTTTCATATCACTTCTATTACCATCCTTGAGCCACTATCCCGTAGCCTAATTATAATCTTTTTTACCCTAAATAATAATGATGACTAATGTTTGACACTCATGTGTTATGGCGATGTGACATATCCTTCATCATGTTGCACCATCAAGTTTGTTGGATGTAACACATCTCATTCAATATTAAAACAAGATTGTACCCAGCCTTGGTAATGAAACCCAATGAAGGTTTCACCTCACAAAAAAATGGAAAAGCAAATTACCAAGAAGTCAAAATGCCAATGAAGCTCAAATGATAAACCAATGACTCCATACATGCAAAGGGAGAAGCTTAATGGTCAATGAAGCCTTAGAGCAAAGTGTTGGTCCCTCAAGAATATTATTAAGTTACCATCATCTCAAAAACATGAAGCACAATCATTGATCATTTAAAATGTCATTATCATAATTGTAACCATGATGTTAACATTGGGAGCTCATTGTTAGCCCATGTGACCACTCCCTTGTGATGAAATATAGCATTTACTCTCCATAATTTCACCATAACCTCATCTCATCATCATAAGCACTCTGTGGTATGGTTCGAAATATTGAATCAAGCATGGAGAAGAAATGTTGGTAATGGACCTACAGTGGTGTTTTGTATATGTTGTTAATGTCTCTTGGGTAAATTCTCCAAACATCAACAAACAAGGACCAATGAAACACCACCAAGAAATCTCATGTTGCAACTTATAACATTCACCATAAAACACAAGGCTAGAATTTATTATAAAATGTGAAGATTATAATCCATAAGATGCAATTTCACATACCTTAACTTTTGCGGCTGAAAAATTGCCTCATAAGTTGTCATAGCCTTACACTCCAAGTGAAAAATGTCATACCATGTCTATATTTGGGCTTGGAAAGTTAAAAATTCCTTTTGGACTACCAAAATTGGCATTTTCACGAGTTTTTATGGGGGTATAGCCTCAACTACGTTGGAACCACCTATCCCCAGCATTGATGGTGTTGGCTTTTCATTTTTCCAGCAATGGCCAATGTAGTTCCCACAACTCTCAACATGGTCCTACAAAGCTAGCATAGGAGTGGTTTGGGTTTTCACTTTTCCAATAATTCCTTGCATATTTTTCAAAAAATCCAATGTGGATAGATAGCATTGGTGGTGTTGGGTTTTCACTTACCCAACAATTGCTATCATTATTGTTACAAAACCTAACATGGATGTTGCAAGGCTAGCATTGGTGGTGTTGGGTTTTCACTTTCCTAGCAATGTCCATCATGGTTCCACAACTCCAATGTTACTACCATAAGGCCAACATTGGTGGGAGAAGCTAGCTTAGTTGGAAAAGTTTGTTTACTATTTACAATAACAATCATGATTTTCGTGCCTTAAGGATATTAAAACTTACCATAAATGGAAACTACATTGGAGTTGAAAGCCTACCATGCCTACATGTGATTTCAATCAATTTATAATCATAGTATAAAATTTTAGTAATAAATTAAGCATAATAAACCTATTTAAATAAAAATTCCAATGCTTTGAAAGGACCTTTTTTAGCAAATTGGCAATTGGCTAAGCATTATGGACTTTCGGAGCAATTTCCCAAGACCAAAAAGTCAAACAATTACCTTATTCATTTTTCAACCAGCATGGTAGATCCAACTTGAGAACTAGCAAAGAGTTTTAGAAGTAGAACTTTGGATCACTTGGATCATGGAGTTTTAGCACTCTATAGATTATACTAGGATTGTAACCACTTCTCACACAACTCTGTGTGTAGTTTAAGCACAAAAAAACTCATACTCACTTGAAATTTTTGTATTTGGAATTATTATTATTCACAATAAAATTTTTAGTTCATTTATTTTGTGAAAGTTTATTTTTCCTATTTCTCTTGGTTAGATCTATAATTTTTATTCAATTCTTTTACATAGTTTTACAATTCTAAGTCCTTGGGTGATCGACAAGATTATTCAAGGTGCTTTGAATCCACTTCTTAGAGGCCCTTGGGATTCAAAGTTAAATAATTTCACCTAGGATTTTTGGTTTTCCAACAATCGAATTTTTCAAGCATTACATTCCCCATATGATCACATAAAGATTTTGGAATTATATGTATACATGTTAGCATAGTTGGTAAAAGTTGATGATGAGGTCATGACAAGAGAGGAAGATAATTTAGGACATGATCAAGAGGATCAATATGAGTTCAAAGGGTATTATGAAACTGAAACTCATCTAGAAGAGATCTTACAATGATTAATCACAAATTCATCTACAACCAACCCACTTCATTCCATCTCTATGATAAATCAAGCACCTCTCATAGCCTTCTTAAAGCAAGTCTCTCAACCTACTTTCTTATTTTCCTCTATGTTCATATTAATACATTTTATCATGATGTTAAAACCTTCACTAGTGGTTTCTTCCATGTCACCTCTTTTTTCCATATCAGTAGGATGTTTCTTGAGACCTCAATTATAGTAGGCTTTTCATAAATCTTTTATTTCCAACATCCCCTAAATTCCTTAAGTCCTAGTACAAACATCATTGTCCATGTTTAACCCTCTTACAATGATAACTACATGGCTTCTTTAGTCCATATCATTACTGATCATGTAGTTACAAACTATTCAACCACTGATGTAATCCTCCAAAGCTTCACAAGACATAGATCAAGCCTTCCAAATGATCCTAATGCACATCTCATCACTTTTTGTTCTGAATACATCTTATTACAAGCTTGATCACACACCATGCTATGAATCTTCACTATGTCCTTGTCAGAAAAAGCTATAGACTAGTACTAAACCTTGATTAGAGGTTTCATATCCTTACTCGATGACTTGATTACTCAATTTATGAATAGATTCAAATACAACTCTAGACCAACTTATGAAGGTGAAATAGGGACCACTTGAACCAATTTAAAATTTTATTTAGAGATGGAATGCAACACTTAATTAGATTTTGGAGCCTAGCTTTGAAACCCATATCTTAGCCATATTCAAGGGATTATTCAGTGACTTCATCAAGTCAAAAATTTACTACCTAAACCCTTAATTCCTTAGTCAAGTCTTTTCCCAAATCAAGAACATAAAGGACACCATTAAAGCTAGCAATGATCCAACCTATGTATCCTATAAAAAATAACATATAAAAAGGAATATAAGCAAGGGCAAATAAGCACATACATCCATGGACACTCTAGAAAAAGATGCAAAAATGAAAGAATGGTAAAAGATGTCATAGTCCAAAGCCTCTACTATCTCATCTTGAACATCAACTTTGGGTACTTCTAGTATCCTAAATCCACCTAAATCAAACTTTGAGTGTAATGATACGTCTAAGTGTACTAAACTATCCATGAATTTTCTAATTTCCTTAACCAGTTGCTTAAAGATAGTGGTATCCAACACAAAAAACTATTGGAGAATGCTTAGAGGAGACAAGATTATCTTTGTGAAATCACTAGAGATCCAATAGTAATACTAAAATACAATCCATAGCTACCAAAATACTGATTTTTGCCTAGCCGTGAAAGATTTTCTTCAAAAAATGATGAATAGTGGAGAATTAGTCCTAGATGCATCTAATCCCTCTTAACACTAGCAATGATCCTTAAATAATATGCCATTTTAATATCCCAACTAAGCCTAAACCTAATAGGAAGCCATTTTTGGTTAAAGTACCCTCTTGTAACAATAAAGCTTCAACTTCATCAAGTGCAAGAGCACCATTTTTCATAAGAATATCATCACCTACAACTCCTAGAGAGCCATTTTTCATTAGAGTTTCTTCACCTTCCACTAGTAGACTTGCAACAAAAAATGGCCCACATTGACTGGTGGTAGCCAATGCATCAACTTCATCAAATAATAAGAAACCACCACCCAAGCAACAAAAATCATCATCCACTAAGTCTAAATCCAAGAAAACTAATCAACAAAAATTCTATAAGGTAGTAGGTCCAATGAAGCCTACCCTGATCTCATCCATACCTATGGATTCTACTACTTAATTAGCATTAACTAGTCAACCCAAAGAGAATCATAAACTAGATAAAAGCATAGGGTCTAAACAAAACATGTTAAAACACAAAGTCAAAATCCTAGGCAAGATGAAGGAATTCAAGGCCACAAAAACTAAAAATCATATGCTAAAAACAAATGCTTCCTTAAAGCCATGGAGAAAGTCAAAAGTTCACTAAAAAATAATAACACTTCATTAAACCTTTATAACTTGGTTATGACTTCCCTCACTCACTATGAAACATTAGTCAAAATGTTAACATCCATCCATGTAAGTGAAGACATGCCTACTAGTGAGGGGTTCATCCACTCCGTCATCATGCCTCATTCACTCAAGGAAGAATTGAAACAAATCAAATTGACATTTCATAATAGTAAGGTTAAAACCAATCCACAAACCAGTGAAGTACTGTGTGCTCCTCTTTTTATCACCATACGAGTAGGCCAATACAAAGTTCATTGTGTCCATGTGAATGATGGAGCTGCAATGAATGTCATCTCATTTCTCATCATTAAAAACTAAAAACATCCAATAGATCACTACTACTATGCTTAGACCTTCTACTTAATTATGGTTGGTAGTGGTAGATTCAATTTTGTTAGACTTTGTACTAGAGGAACAATTTCCCACATCTACTAATTTTCTAGCAGTTGAAGAGATACCTAGCTTCAACCTAATTCTAGGATAGCCATGGTTAGCTAAATTATGAGTAGTTTTTTCATCCATTTATCAAGATATTTATCTACCTTATGAGAAAGTTAAAATTGTAGTCCATGGGGATAGTGTATTTCCCTTATCTATCAATAATGTTAACATTGAGGAAGGGTTTGAGGTAGAGTTTCAAGAGGAAACTCTTGTTGAAAATAGCAAAACAATGTCAAGAAAGAACTCATTGATGCTAAAAACCAATACTATTGAAATGTTAAATGTGGTCTAGGAGGAACTCCCATTTAGCATTGTGAACAAGAAGAATAAAGAATATCAAATCATACATGAAAAGACTTACTAGTTTCCTAATCTATCAAAGATCATAAAACAATTGAGTGATGAACATGTCCTTTCTATCCTTGTATATAAATTATGTCTTATCTAATTTATTATATTACTTCTAGTTTTACTTTTATTTTCATGTTTCCTATTAAAGTATTTACTTTATTATATTATTATTTTTTACTTTTAATTTATCATTTTTCTTTCCAATTTTATTTCTTAACTTGCGACATACACTTATAGTTTTACCAAAAAAAAAAAACTTAGACATACATGAAACATAAAAATAAAACTAAAAATTGTAGCTAGGAAGCAACATGATACCAAAACTAGAGCATGACATAGTACGCCCAAGTATAACCATGCAGTGCAAACCAATAGCCAAAGTTAAATAGTTTAATAAAAGTAAAAAATACATAGTCTTTGAAACCATGGAGACTAATAAAGTAGCAATGATACAAATATAAAACTAGTAGCTATGATACATAAAAGTAACAGTGCATCATGTGCATCAATATTCTAACTAAGCTGTAGGAGGAAGAGAGGGCATGCTACTAGAACTATCATCATCATGATTGTCTAGGGCCTATGAAAAAAACAAATAAAAAAAATAATCATTAATAACCATAGTAATCACCAATATAGCCAAATGAAATAATAAAATAATGATAAAAAATTATGAACTTACAAACCTTGGTAGATTCAGGAGTAATATCCTCAAGAGCAAACTTTGGAAGACCTACCTCAAGTCTACAAAGTATCTCCTCTTCATTCATGTGAGTCTAGTCGATGTCACCTAAGTCTAATACCTTAAGAAACTTCTTCCTCTATACATTAATCCATTTAGAAAAAGCATGAGAAAAGATATTTGTATATGTTTCTCTAGATGCATTCACAATTTGAGGAGAGGAAGACTCAAGCATGACTACTAACTTCCTAAAATGTTTAAAAGCCTTGTCAACTCCTATGTCCTAAATGAACATTTCCTACACATGTCTCTCTATAGTCTTAGTCCTCCATGAGTTCTAGTAACTCTTTTTCTCTTCCTTGTATTGCCTCTTATGTAGCTTTTATCCCTTGACCCACTCCAATACATAAGCATAGTTGTCTTTCCACTCTTGTGTCTTATGTACCATCATCTCTATCCTTACATTCATTTCCAAGATATTATGAGCTACAACAACCCTTTCTTGTATAAAAGACCAATATCAAGACCACTCTATCTCCTTAGTCCTCAAGGAATCCTTGTTAGCTACATGAGCCTTCACAAACTTCTTGTAATTTTGAAGGCTCCAAACCTCATTATATAACTTCTTGACTTATGCCTCTATAGCCATAAGATGTTTCCACAGAAGCTAGTTGGAGTGTTAAGACTCCTAGAAAGATTCTACACATGATGTAGCACACTTCATAGCCCCTTCATACAATCTCCTAGGAACATTCTTGTAGCTCGGTGGTAAAATTGAAAGCTCATAAAACTCAATCTTCCCTATAGAATTCCATCGAATCTTGGAGATTGTCATGCCATAACAAAACTCACCATAAAAATCATGAGTATCATAAAATATTAAAAATATAAAATATAAAATATTTTAAATACAAAATAAATATTATAATATTTCTTACAAACTTCCAAATCTATCTCTTATAGCCTGTGAACCATGTCATCCATCATCCCTCTCATGAACTTCATCTTATCTTCTGCTTTGGTCCAGGCTTAGATCAAAAAGTAGATGTTTCTAAAGGAGCTTCATTTCTTGTCCAATGTTAAACTAGCCATGTTAACCAATGCTATGTATGTATACAAAATAAAATAAAATAAATTAATTAAAAGTAAAAAAATATAGAAATCTCAAAATAATGAAGAATGCTTTAGATACTTACCAGGAAAATCATGAGAAATGTCCATCAATGGATCATCTTCCATCAGGAAAATGGATGCTAAAGAATCATTCATCTCCTTGGCCATCCATTCCTCTTCCTCCTTGCACCATTGTTCCTCCTCCACTATAGCCTTGGCTACTAATTCTTGCTAGTTGTCTATACATGAAACCATAACAGAAAATTAATAAACACTTCATATAAGAAATAATCAAATACAATAAATGAAAAATACACATGCATACCCTCTACACCTTGTTGAGCTTGTTGCAGTTTTATTTCCAACTTGGGCTTGAATACCTGTTTGCTCTAAACTATAACATTTTCTTCAACTCTAGGGAATTTTATCATTCCATGGTAGCCCCCTCAACCTCTTCATGTTGCTTTATAGCTCTCTTTTCTTTGTCATTGGTGACCATAGACTCAACCCCCATGTTATCTAGGGAACATCCATGATGATCCCTCGTATTTTTGGTGGACCTTAGGTGCATATAGAATCAAAAAAATGTTGATCCCAATGTTGGGAAAGTTGGGACATGTCACATTCCACCCACCTCTTATTATTCTTTACTACCAAAAATTATGCAAATATCCTCAAATAGACATTATAAAATGTAAATTGTAGGTGATACATGAAACACCACAAAAATTTTGGCAACACTTCCAAACAACTTCAGAGCCTCTGAAATGGCTTCAAGCAGCCCACCATGGAGCAAGAAAGGTCCCCCTGGTGCCCACAAATCACGACGGAAAGTCTCGGTATCAAGAATCATCCATTTTAAGGTCAAAAAGTGTAATTTTGGCTAAGTACAATGTGCTCACGTTGTGTTTACGCTGCACAGCATAAGGATTAGCGTCACCAATGTTTGGGGCCTTGAAACTGAGTCAAAACAGGCCAAAATCAAGCACAAGGACCCCCCATGACCTTCGCCAAGGACCCCAGCGGTTCCTAGCCTTCAGAAAATCAAAATTCAAGCCTTAAATGAAGTGTTTTCGGTTGATTACGCTGCGGCTACATTTTCTTACGCTGCAGAGCGTAAGGATGCGTAAACACTATTCATCAGCATAAAATACTATTCACTACGTAAATCACTATTCACTGCACAAACACTATTCATCGAAGTTTCAGAAAATTCCAGAAAAGTTTCAGAAAATGGTAGAAGATCCTCAGCATTAGCAACTTCTGGAAAATCAAAATTCGGGCCTTAAATGAGGTGTTTTCGGTTGATTACGCTACGGCTACATTTTCTTATGTTGTAGAGCGTAATGATGCATAAAACAGTATTCACTGTGTGAATACTATTCACTACGTAAAACACTATTCATTGCGTGAATACTATTCACTGCGTAAAACACTATTCACTATGTGAATACTATTCATCGAAGTTTCAGAAAATTCAGAAAGGTTTCAGAAAATGATAGAAGATCCTCAGCATTAGCAACTTCCAGAAAATCAAGATTCGGGCCTTAAATGAGGTATTTTCAGTTGATTACACTGCGGCTACATTTTCTTACGCTGCAGAGCGTAAGGATGTGTAATCACTATTCATCAGTGTCAAACACTATTCACTGCATGAATACTATTCACTGCGTTAATCACTATTCATCTACGTGAAACACTATTCACTGCGTAAAACACTATTCATCACGCAAACACTATTCATCGAAGTTTCAAAAAATTCTAGAAAAGTTTCAGAAAATGGCAGAGAATTATTAGCATCAGCAACTTTCAGAACATTCCAGAAAATTTCAGAAAGACTCAAGAACAAAGAAGTTTCACGCAAACAGGGGTCAAATTTCTCTTCTTGTACATTTCATTGTAAATCGACATATGTGGGCACGTTAGGCCCTCATGTTTAAATTAAATGTAATTTCATGAGCTTGAATAACCCATAAATTGTAAAATGCAATGTACCTGGTCAAGAACGTAGTTTGCCGACACACATCCAACTCATGCACAACTGTCCGACACATATCCAACTCTCGCCAGCATGCATCCAACCCAAGCACAACTGTCCATTGGACACATGTTACCAGATCCACTTTCCTCTCATCTCTCAGCCATTGATTCCATTCTGAAATTCTGTGCCGGAGCCCGGCCCAACCCTATAAATACCCTGTCAATTCACATAAATGAGGGGGAAATTGGAGGCAAAAAAAGGGAGAGATGGCAAATTCTAAGAGAGGACAGAACCTGCAATCCTTGGGCGCTCAACACACCTAACTATTGGCATCCAAGCATTTCTCACATTCATCACATCACATCATCGCATCATCACTTCAGACATCATCCCAGGGCTTAGTGCTTGACCTGCCATCCACACGCGCAGCTACACTTTGACCGGTGCATACCTTTTTATTAAACGATACAATAAAGTTCATTTCCTCCTATTTACATTATTTACTTCAGTTTATGCTTTGTTTACAATATAGCTCGATTTGCGCTTTATTTATAATTTAGTACGCTCTGTTTACATTTTTATATCATTGTTTGCATTTCGTTTACATCCTATTTACATCGTTCACGATAACCCCAACGCTAGCCGTAGCTTACGCTCGGGGAAGTCCTTGGTCGATTTACATGCAAATCATCCAAGGCACTCTACCTTCATTCCCTTTTCTAGGTTGCCCTCAAGTGAAGGTAGGGTCAACTGTGTCTGCCCGACGATCTCTCAATGTTTGTTTACCTTCTAGCCTTACACCGACGATTTAGGTCAATACAATTTTTTGGCGCTAGAAGGAGGGCCACTTTCTTGTTATTGATTAAAACCTCACTACCTATCAAAACTCATTCATCTTTCCCATTTGAGTCTCTTCATCCCTATTGATCACACTAAGCTTATGTCACCCCATGCTACAACTGCTTACGATCCAACTCCATTCATCTATCCCAGTCCATTCACATTTACCATGGAATCTTCCCAAGTCAACCCAGTAACACTACCAATTGCTTCAAACCCTGTGACTACTACAGAATCTATAACCGTTATTGAACACATAAATCCTCAAGGCCCTACATGCCAATCCCTCAAGCTACAAGGCAAAGGCCCTATTCACGCAACTCTTACACCCGAATAATATAATTTTATCTGTGTCAAAATCCAAGCCAGCCTACCCATTGATCGTATAGAGAGGGAAGCTAAGCGAGAATATGAATTCATCCATAAAGGAGGACATGAGTTTATCCCTTCAGCTTTTGACATAATGCCACTGTCTGAAAATCATCATAAACTCATATCCCAACTTCTTATGGCTAAAAGTCAAGCCTTACAACTACCTCCCATAGAGCCTCAAGATGAAGAAGATGACTTTACAGCCCAATCTGAACATGGAGAATCATACCATACTATTAGCTCCCATACCCACACAAACCTATTATCCCATCCTTTCCTAGAAGAAACTATGTTTCCTTCTTCATCCACAAACATTCAAGCACCTGATCCCCATTCCATTCCTATCTTCTCCGTGCTCAATAACATTCAATCTGATGCATCCACTTCCATCATTCCTCCACCAGTGTAGTCCCAAAAACTCCCCCAAAGCAACACAGGGTCATTCTTCCAACCTCAAGTAATTGGAATACCGTCAGTCATACCAGCTTCCACATCCACCCATTACATACCCCAGATGCAAATTCATAGGGCACCATTGATTACTCCTACCCAACATGTTCAAGGTGTTACCTCACAACCTATGGTTGGGCAATGGGTTCCACTAGTAGTCTCAGTCCCGAATACCATCCCACCACAACAAATGTTAGCCCAATAACCTGCCTTTCCACAAACAATGCAACAATTAAACCATTATCATCCACAATCAACTCAATCCATTGGTTTGCCTACCGTCGAAGAATGGACAGACACACAAAAAATGATGCACTTGTTGGTAGAATAATTAAAACACCTTAAAACTTTCAACAATGAGGAAGTCAAGGTACTAGATTTCTATCAAGATGACCCAATTGACCCCTCAGTTCCACCCTTGACCTTGCCAAAAGGAGTCTCATTACCTCAATTGACCAAGTACAATGGAGAAGGGGACCCAAATGCCCACCTAGTGACATTTAGAATCGAAAGCCTTTTAATTCAAGCATGGCCCCATGTAATCTTGCGAGTGTTTGCAATGTCCTTAACCAGAAAAGCCTTAGACTGGTATCGATCTTTACCCCGTAGCTCCATATCTTCTTTAGAGAATTTGCTACATCAGTTTGTCACCCGTTTCAAGTACAATTTGAAACCTAAAGCCACACTAGACAGCTTGATTTAAATTAAACAAGCGTCTTTAGAGCCAGCACATAAATTTATCCAAAGGTGGAGTGCAACCTTAAACGAACTTCACGAACCTATCCCCGAAACATATTTACTCATTATCCTCAAATCAACTATGAATGACTTTATTAAGTCAAAACTTTATTACCTGAAAGCCCGCACATTGAGCCAAGCATTCGTACAAATCAAAGACATAGAAGAAGTGGCACAAACAAGTAATGACCCAGCCTACGCAGCCTTTAGGAGCCAACACATGAGGAAAGATAAATCCAAAACAACGGTAGCAGCAGTGGCTCAGGGAAAACAACCCGCTATCCCAAACAACTATGAAAGAACAGCACCCACTCATACACTTGAAAATTCCTCAAATAGAAACAACAACATAGGTCATGCATGTACCTTCGAAAAGAAAGACCCTACTCAATACACACCATTTCCCATGAAGCCTTCACAACTACTTGATCAACTTCTAAAGGCTGGGCTAATTCAACACAAACAAATGTCTCCTGCGGCCTCACAAAGACATGATCGCTTTTGCGAATTGGCCAAAAACCCAACCTTAGCAACATCCAATGAACCTCCCATTCCAAAAGGCTTTAGGTTGGATAGGTTTTGTGAATATCATCAACGGTGTGGTCATGGGACTGATTACTGCTTTGCATTGAAACAAGACATACAACACATGATAGATGGGGGTGAAGTGGTATTCGATGATACAAACCCAGTAAGGCCCCAAAACCAATCCATGGGGGTCTACAAAGATCCTCTCAATACCAAAACCAACGATGCCCCATATGTGATTAATACTATCCATATGGAAAATAGACAAGATGTTCCGGAAACACCTTTTGTGATTCAAAGGCCTTCAGAAAACACACCTACCCTAACATCTCCTCAAACCCCTTTTACCACACGCACGTCCCCCACACCATCAAAACCATTCATCATCGGCATACCTCCTTCGGTTTCCACCACAACAAACATACCATCTAAAAACTGACCCATTCCCTTTGTGGTCCGGGTGCCAAAACACCCTGGCACACAACCTATCTCCACTGCTCGACGACCTTTGCGAGAACGTCTTGTCGATAGGCTAATAAAAGAGCACTTGGAAAAAGAAAAAAGAGAGCACATGAAGAGAGAAAACCATGGACATGAATTAGGACTGCCAAAGCCTACACCGCTAAGCATTGTTCCCATGAGTTTATCCGTTAATGAGCCTAGTACAAGTCACCAAAACAAAGATGAAGTCACAAGTCATATCCCAAACCCGACATTCTCAGCTACTAACATAAAAGCCCCTCCACGAGAAATACGAATGCTAGGTCAAATGGACCAAATCTCTACAGATAAGAATGTCCCAAATGGAAAAGACCTAGCCAATGCGTTCACCCAGGTCACACAAGCCTTAAAACAAAAGAATACTTCTTTAAGTTTGTATGACCTAGTAATGACTTCACCAGTACATCGAGAGGCTCTCGTACGGATGCTAACTTCAATTCCTATTAGTGAGGATCTTCCTGCAGATGAACCATCCATTTATGCAGTATTATCCCAACAACTTCAGGAATCGAAGACCACATCCTTAGAATTCCATGTTAAGGACATTAAGCTAGATGAGAAAACAAGGGAAATCACCACAGCCCCTATGTTCATAACAATACAGGTTGATCATTTCAAAATACGTAAGGTGCATGTCGATGATGGTGCAGCAACAAATGTAATACCTTTTTCCATCATTGAAAAACTAGGACTCACTGAACAAATACAACCTACAACAACCTCTT
>MNCI01001499.1:60785-78435 GCA_015680685.1 Gnetum montanum
GTATTGTGATTTGACTAAACACCTAGCGAGGCAACTAGTAGAAGTGGATATACAACACGTCCCTAGAAGCAAAAATACCATCGCTGATGCACTTGCCACACTAGCCTTAAACATGACACCTAAAATGTTTCATGCATTACCTAGTTCTATAACCAATTGTGCTGAACCTATAATTAACATTCTAAGTGAAGTACCTATAGTGTCTGTTAGTACAACACATGCAATAGAATGGTATGATGACATAAAAGAGTATCTTCTAAAAGGCGAACCTCCACAACACTTGACACATGGACGCCATATGAAAATGTTCTCGTCAATACACATTAATAGGTGACACCTTGTGTCGCAAATCATATGAAGGTATTTTGCTAACATGTGTTAGTAGCACTGATGGTCAAACGAGTGTAGAACAAATTCACGAAGGACTTTGTGGAGGGCACATAGCACCTAAAGCAATGGCAACAAAGATTAGGCGCTTAGGCTATTACTGGCCACACATGGAATACGATTGCATCTCCAAGGTTAGAACCTGTGACATCTGCCAAAAGCATAGTAATCTAATACATGTGTCACCTAACGAACTGCATACCGCACAAATCACATGGCCATTCCAAAAATGGGGTTTAGACTTAATTGGACCAATAACCCCATCATCTTCAGCAGGCCATAGCTTCATTATCACTGCAACTGAATATTTCACAAAATGGGTGGAAGCTATTCCTCTTAGGAAGACCACATCAAAACACGTCTGCACCTTTATAATGGAAAATATTATAACCTATTTTGGTGTTCCAATGACCATCGTTACCTATAATGGGCCACAATTCAGTAGCGCAGATACCAAAATGTTTTTGTGAAAGTCTAGGCATTAAACATGCATTTTCATCACCTTACTACCCATAGAGTAATGGTCAAGCGGAGGCTACAAATAAAATTGTCATCATGATACTCAAAAAGATGCTAAATCAGAGCAAGAAACGATGGCAGAACAATTGGTCTACGCATTGTGGGCTTATAGAACGACACATCGAACATCCATAGGTAAAACTCTATATAGTTTTGTATATGGATCTGAAGTTGTTTTACCTTTATAATTGCAAGTTCCCTCATTGCGGATAACTCTCTCCAATCTCCTTGATGAAAGTCAAAACAATGAATTACGCATTGCTAACCTCGACACAGTAGAGGAGGAACGTATACGAACTCTTAATCAAATTGAATGGTACCAAAAACAGCAGAGACAAAGGCACAAGCACGATCTCCACAAACGCCCGATTAAAGAAGGAGATCTAATCCTTAAGGCCGCCCAAGAACATCCAAGTAAATTCTCAGCCAACTGGGAAGGGCCTTATGTAGTCACCAAGGCATACAACAATGGAGCATTCAAACTTGCTGACATGGACAGAAATGAGTTCGCCAATCCTACAAACCACTTGTACTTGAAGAGGTACTACGTCTGAAAAAATTGAGGTACGTCACAGTCCTAGATCATGACTTAAAACTGATACCACAGAACAGTCCTAGATCATGACTTAAAAATGATACCGTAGAATAGTCCTGGATCATGACTTAAAACTGATACCATAGAGTGAAACACCACAAAATTTCGAGCTTGGTACTTCCCCAACAAGACGCAGGTCCCTAGGACCCACGAACAACCATGGCTACATTTGGTATCGCACAGTGCAACTTTGGGAATCAAGAGGCTTAATTTTCACTAAGTATGCACTACCAGCGTATACACCCAGCGTATACACCCAGCATTAATAGTGTATACGCCCAGTGTATACGCCCGACATCCCCAGCGTAGACATTCGACTTACACGCCCGATGTACACATCTCACCTGTATGCTCGGTACCACAGATGCATACGCCCGACAATGAAGTCTCAATGACAAAATGAAGACAGCACCGAAGAGCAAGAATTGAAGCAAGTCGGCAGCCGTCAGCGTATACGCCCGGCGTATATGCCCAACCATTGTCAGCGTGTACACCCAGCATCCATAGTGTCTCCACCCAAGTTCACGCACGCCCAGCACGTCCAGCGTATACGCCCAGCATGTACGTCAGCCTGATGTAGCATATATGCCCCACGTATACACCCAACAGATGTAATATGTTGTATATTTGTAAATTGTATGCACCCGGTCAACGCGCCACGTGTCTCCTAACCCGAGTCTAGCATAACAACCGGTATAAAAACCCCACTTTTCCACGTCAACCAGAGGTTGGCAAAAATCCCAGAGATACCCAGGAGCAATTATGCTGTGAACCAGAGCCAAAACCCTCTCACGCTGGAAAACCTGTACGCTGTGCACAGTCTCTACGCCGCGCCTATAGCGTATACCAGCCTAGCCGTCCCTGGATTCACGGGGGCTTTTCATCTGCCTTGTGTTCACAACAACTGCGTTAGACCGGTGCACTGTACTCTGCCTCTGTAATACCATTGTTTATAGTTTACGCTAATTTCTTGCATGTTTTTTGTTTACGCTCATTTACATTTACGCCCTGTCCATATCTGCTACGCCGTTTACGCTCTCGTTTACACCCGTTTACGTTGTTTACGCATAACCCAGCGTATAGCACTTCGGCATACGTGCAGATAAATCCTTGTCTGATCCGCGTTTGGACCACCCAAGGTACTCTGCCTTCGTGCATTCCAGCTCACCCTCAGGCGAAGGTAGGGTCTTCTGTGCATGTCCTGCGATCCCACAGTCTCTGTTTCCTTCCAGTCGATGACCGACGATTTCAGGCGGTACACAGAGCAGTCCTGGATCATGACTTAAAACTGATACCATAGAGTTCTATCCGGTATGACACTAAACTGCTACATCTATCTGCCATGACATGAAACTAGCATCCAGAGTCCACTAAGACTATAAACTAGCGACATCATTGATGACCAGGAAAAATTTGAAAAGATCTGTTGTTGCAGTTGGCTATTCCTGTTCCACAAAGACTTGTTGCATGATTCATCCCATGGGGCCTAATGAAACTGATGCTGTTCATGATTCTGTTTGCTTTGAAAGCTGCACATGGTGACTTCATCTCCTGTTTAAAGTGTTTAGCTGATTGTTTCATTTGTGGTTTTCTTGTCTTCTTGGAGTTGTGTTTGCAGGATGACACTTCTAAGACATTCATGCATAGATGCACTTCATCATGACGACAAGGTATCACATTTTTCCTGACGCATGCGACTGGTTTAATCAATCCATTCATAAGTACATTCCCGACTCCTGATACATTTCCTATTCCTTACCATGCTCTTTTATCCTATCCTATTACATCCCCCTTGATACATTCCACTCATCTCAAAACTCTTGGTACACTGTTGCACACTGTAGCTCTCTAAGCAGTTGCGATGCAAAACACAATACATAGTACATGATGCAAAATGCAAGTTCTCAAACACGAGCATGGCACAAAAAGAAAGCTCTTTCAAAAAGACCAAAAAGAAAAGAAAAAGAAAAAACCAAAAAAAAAAGATAAAAAGAAAACAAAAAACAAAAAAAGAGAAAAGACAAAAAACAAAAAAAAAGGTCAAAAAGCAAAATGCACGGAAAAGATCTTCAAGACCCCGTTGACATCATAAAAAAAAAATTATTGCCCATTCTCATACAAGCCCCAGGCAAGAAGGAAATTATCTTGAAAAAATAGTTACACTCATGTCTCAAAGAGACCATGTTGCACATCATTGCGTAGCTTTGGCTGTTTACAACGGGCCCCACAAATATTCAATAAGAATCCTGTTTCTCTAAAGAACGCACCTCCTATGTCTTGGTTCCGAGTCTACTAAAAAACCTGGCTGTTGACAAGGACCAATGACATAACTTGTGCACAAGAGAGCATTCCTCTCCCACAAATCTCAGCAACAATCATCGCCCTTAACCTCCTAGCTTCCCTAGTTACAACCGATTCCCTTGCATCTTGAACCACATTCCCTCAATCCCATGTACTTTTGAAAATGGTGCAATGACACCCAGCCAAGGGCTGACGGTTAATCTTTGGTACTTGTTTGTTCATGGTGTTTTGCACTTCTTTGTCGACGCCTCTCGGGTGAATTCCTTCAAGCGTCAACAAATAGGGGCCAATGAAACACCAAAAAAATTTTGGCAACACTTCTAAACAACTTCAGAGCCTCTGAAATGGCTTCAAGCAACCCACCATGGAGCAAGAAAGGTCCCCCTGGTGCACACAAATCACGACGGCAAGTCTCGGTATCAAGAATCATCCATTTTAAGGTCAAAAAGTGCAATTTTGGCTAAGTACAATGTGCTCGCGTCGTGTTTATGCTGCACAGCGTAAGGATTAGCGTCACCAATGTTTGGGGCCCTGAAACTGAGTCAAAATAGACCAAAATCAAGCACAAGGATCCCCCATGACCTTCGCCAAGGTCCCCAACGGTTCCCTGCGGTTCCCAGCCTTTAGAAAATCAAAATTCAGGCCTTAAATGAAGTGTTTTCAGTTGATTACGCTGCGGCTACATTTTCTTACACTGCATAGCGTAAGGATGCGTAAACACTATTCATCAGCATAAAATACTATTCACTACGTAAAACACTATTCACTGCACAAACACTATTCATCGAAGTTTCAGAAAATGGCAGAAGATCTTCAGCATCAACAACTTCTGGAAAATCAAAATTTGGGCCTTAAATGAGGTGTTTTCAGTTGATTACGCTACGACTACATTTTCTTATGCTGCAGAGCGTAAGGAGGCGTAAAACAGTATTCACTGCGTAAAATACTATTCACTGCGTAAAATACTATTCATCGCGTGAATACTATTCACTGCGTAAAATACTATTTACTATGTGAATACTATTCATCGAAGTTTTAGAAAATTCAGAAAGGTTTCAAAAAATGGCAGAAGATCCTCAGCATCAACAACTTCTAGAAAATCAAGATTTGGGCCTTAAATGAGGTATTTTCAGTTGATTACGCTACGGCTACATTTTCTTACGCTGCAGAGCATAAGGATGCGTAATCACTATTCATCAGCGTGAAACACTATTCACTACGTGAAATACTATTCACTACATGAATACTATTCACTGTGTTAATCACTATTCATCTACATGAAACACTATTCATCGAAGTTTCAAAAAATTCCAAAAAATTTTTAGAAAATGGCAGAGAATTATCAGCATCAGCAACTTTCAAAACATTCCAGAAAATTTCAGAAAGACTTAGGAACAAAGAAGTTTCACGCAAATGAGGGTCAAATTTCTCTTGTTGTACATTTCATTGTAAATTCACATATGTCGGCACGTTAGGCCCTCATGTTTAAATTAAATGTACTTTCATGGGCTTGAATAACCCATAAATTGTAAAATGCAATGTACCTGGTCAAGAATGTAGTTTGCCGACACACATCTAACTCATGCACAACTATCAGACACATATCCAACTCTCGCCAGCATGCATCCAACCCAAGCACAACTGTCCATTGGACACATGTTACCATATCCACTTTCCTCTCATCTCTCAGCCGTTGATTCCATTCTGAAATTCTGTGCCAAAGCCCGGCCCAACCCTATAAATACCCTGTCAATTCACATAAATGAGGGGGAAATTGGAGGTAAAAAAAAGGGAGAGATGGGAAATTCTGAGAGAGGACAGAACCTGCAATCCTTGGGTGCTCGGCACACCTAACTGTTGGCATCCAAGCATTTCTCACGTTCATCACATCACATCATCACATCATCACTTCAGACATCATCCCGAGGCTTAGTGCTTGACCTGCCATCCACACGCGCAGCTACACTTTGACCGGTGCATACCTTTTTATTAAATGATACAACAAATTTCATTGCCTCCTATTTACATTATTTACTTCGTTTTATGCTTTGTTTACAATATAGCTCGGTTTGCGCTTTATTTATAATTCAGTACGCTCTGTTTACATTTTTGTGTCGCTATTTGCATTTCGTTTATATCTTGTTTACATCGTTCACGATAACCCTAGCGCTAGCCGTAGCTTACGCTCGGGGAAGTCCTTGGTTGATTTGCGTGCAAACCATCCAAGGCACTCTACCTTCGTTCCCTTTTCCAGCTTTCCCTCAAGCGAAGGCAGGGTCAGCTATGGCTGCCCGACGATCTCTCGGTGTTTGTTTACCTTCCAGCCTTACACCGACGATTTAGGTCAGTACAATACACAAAGTTTATTTTCTTGTGGAGTTTCTAGATTTCAGTCAATAGCTCTATAACTAAGCTTGTGACCCACTCAAACCTAGTCCCATCAGTTAACATCTTCTTCATTGTTCAAGATTATTGTATTTCCATGATTTTCTTCTATGATAGAAGCAAACATCCTTGAGTGCAATAAAGGGTATAATTTATTGATCTCCTTAATATCATGTGGTTTTAGGGACAGTGTTATACCAAGAGGTGATTTTAGCCAAGCTTTCAAAGTTTTCTTATAACTCAAATTTTTTTCTACTTCCCTTGCCATCTTGACCTCTTCATGAGAAATTTAAAACAATTTATGGAACAATTACTCATCAATAGTTAAAATCACTGGTAAACCATAAGCACAAGTACAAAATTCAATGGCATCTTCATTGAAAGAGTCAATCATATTTAGCATCTTCCTAGCTGAAGTAGTGGGACTAGAAAGCATAAAGAGATTAAATAGGCTTGTATCTATTATTCTTTATTAAACATCTCCAAAATCCTTATTGGACAACTATTCTTGAGCCTTATCTACCTCATCCCACTTGAGAAGAATCTTCTCCTTAGTTCAACTAGAACTAATCATGGTGATGTCAAATTTCCTCATGAAATCTATTTACACAATGCCTAGTTAGCCTATAAAGCCATTAAACTGTAACCAAAATGAGCTACTAAAAAAATTTAAAATAATAAAATAGTAAAAATAAAAACCAATTATACTTAGTTGATTTAGTAGTAAAAGCCAAGGTTTTCCCTTGGATAGGTACACACACTTCATAGTCTAGAAGACCACAAAACTCATGGATGTGCTTAATAGCCACACACTTTTAGTACACTTGCAAGTAACACATCTTTTACCTAGTAGCTTCTACAAAAATTTGACTAATTACTTGCATCTAGATGTTATCTCCCTTTTCAAATTCTACCAAGGTCATATGAGCTAGAGGTAAAGTTTGATCATTCAACACTAGTCCTCACTTTTAAACATGAAACCTGTAGAAGCACATAAAACTAGTCAAACAAATGACCATAAAAAATTAAACATAAACATGTTAAAAATACATAATAACTTACCCTTTCCACATGTAGACATCATATGGATGGTTCTAAAACAAATTTACTAGACTATGATTTAGCAACAAAGTATTGTCAGCATTATATTACAAATACATTGACATCTCTCGAATGCAAGATAGTTGACAAAGCCTTATAGTGCAAGTAGTTCCAAAATGCTAGAGTTTCGTATGATCCTCAAAATCATCTTGGATATATTACAAAAGATAATTATAAGATCCCACTAAGATTGTCTCTACAATCACAATAGAGACATTGGTAGCAAAGTGTAATCATAAAATCACACTACAGTTCTTCATCAGGTACAACAGGAACTCCTTAGACACAAACCTAAACCATATGTGTGCTTTCTCATGTAGAGTCATATCAAAAATGGGACTATTTTAGAAGACTGATCCCATACAACATAGGATGCAAATCATCCCTATAATAACTATAATTATCTTTAACATAGGCCTATGAACAAGTTGACAAAACATTTAGTCATTAGAATCTAAATTAACATTAAAACCAAAATAAAAACATGAATTAACATAAAATTGACAGTGTTGATAGAGGCAACATGAATGCAAAAAATACCAAACTCATGAACATAACTAGAATTACACTTAGCATAAAATTAAAACATTATAAGAAAAATTTAAGTAAACTTGACATTTTCACAAGCAATTGCTTAGGAACATATTCAACACCAAAATACCTATAAATAGCATAACCAAGACTGTCATGCAAGGGCCTATAATGGCTAGATATCAAAAATTCTGTTCATCATGGATTAAATATGTCAAGACACTAAGAATTTGCAATCTTGGAGACTTAAAACTTTAACCTACAGGCCAAGAAAAACCATAAATGCTGACCTTCTAAGTCTAAGCATCTAAATGTGCTACATTTTCTAGTTATAGAATGAAATATGTTAGCATAGAAAGTTGGGAAGGCCAAAAACATTGAAAAATAAGGGATAAGATGTCAAAAATTCTAAGGTTTCCTAGGAAAGGAAATAAAAACACTACTCTTCTTTCCTTGAAAAATCCAAAAACATGAAAAATGATCCTCTCTAAAGGTGAGAAATACAATAACATTTCTTCTTTGAGATAAGAGAGGAAAAAATGTTGGTCCTTGGACCAATAAGAAACAAAAAGTGCTACCTCCACAAGCATAAAACTACCAAATATGCTGCCATAAATAGGCAAAAAACCAAAACATTGTTTTCCCAAGCATAAACCCCTAAAAACGTTAACCCTAGGTAAGAAAAACTACAATAATGTTGGCCTTTTAGGCATAAAATCCTAACATGCTACTCTTGACAAGCTAAAAAATTGTAAAACATTGTCATAAAGGCATAAGAGAAATCCAATATGTTATTCATGGACAAGAAAAAGCCAAGAATGTTGCTCCCAAGGTAGGAAAAGCCAAAAACACTACCTTTTTACGTATAAGAAAAATCCTAATTTTCTGTTGACTAACCAAAAAATCCTAATTTACTACCATTTAGACTTGGGATCACAAAGATGCTACTCTATAAGCATCAAAACCCTACTACATTACATTCCCCAAGTAGAGGAATAACAAATGTTACCATTGGAAATGCAAGATTGCAAAAAACCTGGTCTTAGGACCATAAAAAATCCAAAAACATCATATTCATAGGCAAAAATAGCAAAACATTTGTGCATCTAGTGAAGAAAAACTCCAAAACATGGACACATGAGGACAAAAAAAATCAAATGTTGCCTCTATGTTGTCAAAAATTCCAAAACCATGATCCATTCTGGCTAAAAATCAAAAACACTCTTGGAAAACAAAAGGCACTAGTATTGCATGGTTTGAGAAAAAGAAGAAACACTGAGACATGAGGTACATGGGAACTACAATCATTGATGCCTCTCCTATAGAGGGATTCGATAGTATGTATAGTGACTAAAAATGTCAATGACTAGAACACCGAGGGGTTCATGGGTGCACAGCCTCAACCCTGCCTCTGCATAAGTGCCTTTGCTAGGAAATGAAGGTGGAGTGCATTGGACAGTCTTGTCGATTGAATAGGGAATTTGCTGGCTACAACTGGGGTATCAGGTGCAACCGTGGGATGCTCTGGCTAGCCAAAATATGAGCATTGACATTGTGAGATAATGCTAAGTGTTTTAATGATGTTCTTGGCTATATCGAAGTCAGCTAAGCCTAAGCATAGTAGGGTTTCTTAGCATGATATTAGAGGTGCAAGTGTGCAAAAATGTGTAAAGTAGTGAAAATTTGAATGTGATACTAAATGTCAAAGAAAATGCTTAAAATAAAATTTTGTTTAAGAGAAAGAAAGAATGGTACCACCCTAGATGGGGAGCATAGCAATTACAAATGAGCATTAAGGAGGCACATAGTATATAAACAAGCGTAATAGCAATGTAGCCATAGTCTCTCGGATGTCCCAGGGTGAAGACTAATGTTTGCTATGAAGTTTGTGCCTACTAGGTTGGTTGCCACAATGTCCTATGGGCTATGGTGTGCTACAGTGCTAAATGGGATGCAAAGGTGTTACCAAGGTGTTGGTATGTTCTAGTGTGTGGGCTACCCAAGGTGCCTCAACTACCAAGTGGTACTCTAAGAATTCCAACTGTTTCTTGGATTTGCAAATTAAATGCTTGAAATGCCCACTACTAGAATGAATTACCAACCCCTAAAGTGTGGAATTTATGGGTGTTTATAGGCTTAGGATTAGTTTGAAGCATGGATCAAGAACCACGTGGCAAAGGGGTAGGTGGGGCTACACTAACCTTTACTACACTTCGACTAGAGAAATTGGTGCTATGCTTTGGTGTGCTCTAGTGGACCCCAAGAGACTATTAGACTATGACTACACTACCAAGATTGCATGTGCCAAAGTCAAAAAATACCACAATGTACCTACAAATAGTGCAAAATAGTGTAATTTGAAGGCTATTCTCTAGGACTACGCTCTACCCTCTTTTGAGTGGAATTAAGCATATGTACAATTTTGGAACATAGGGGGGTGCAAAGAGAATGCAAGTTCCTAATCCTACTTGTTGGAGGAGTGCTAAAGCTAGAATGAAGGCCTGTGCTAAGCTGTGGAAGCTTTTGAAAAGTAGTTTGGTTTTGCTACACTAGCTACGCTATGGAGCATAGCCCAACAATTAGGCAAATTTTACAAAAAACTAAAGTCTAGTGCTGTTACACTTGCTACGCTCGTGAGCATAGCAAGATGGGACAAAGCATAGCATTGACACTTAGAAAATCTGGCAAAAATTGTAGTCCTTATTCTTGCTACACCAACTACACCCAGGAGTGTAGCAAGAGGGTAGCTTTAGGAGTTAGAAAATCTACCAAATGCCTCTTCCATGGTAAGCTAGCTTGACAACTTGTGACTTGACACTAGTGCAAACTAGCCACTAGAGTGCTGCTATGCTTGCTATGCTCAAGAGCATAGCAAGAGAAATGGGAGCATAGTAGGACATTTAGAACAATTTCTATAGCTATTGTCAACACTTAGAAAATTTTATAGATCTAGTCATGAGCTTCATGCTATGCTAGCTACACTCTAAAACATAGCAAGCACAATGAAAGAACAATGAGAGCTTAGCACAACACTTGGAAAAAATTGTCTTATGTTGATACTTAGACAAATATATAGTTGGAGTGTTGTTTCCCAAATTTTTTGGTGTTTCAATGGATCTTCTTTATTGATGGTTGGAGGAGTGGCCCAAGAGATGTCAATAACAAACCTAAAACATCATAGTAGGCATGACACTAACATCACTCATCGGTACCTGATTGGATGATGCTCTGTCAAGCCCAAGAGTGCTAAAGGTCATGGCATGCTATAGGTAATGGGTGTAGGGAATTGGCTTGGGGATAGCAAAGGAGGAATGAGATGCAAATGATGTATCATGCTAAAATATGTAGAGTCAACATGGCTAACTATGATCATGGCACCAAGGTAGCTTGTTGCCAAATAATGGCCTCTCATCAAAGTGCTTGTGAGAGAGCCTTCGCCCATAGCACTAGAATGGCTTACCCTTGACATGTCAGCCTCTTTTCAAAGTGCTTATGAGAAGGCCATTCCAAATTTAGGCTTGAACTAGTTGCAGAATTGTAGCTTCACTAGATTTTTCTTGGGGATGTGTTTTACCTCCCCCCCCCCCCTTCCCCCCCCCCCCCCTTTTTGTGAAATGCTAGTTGCAAGATGTTCATCATTGAGTGGACTACATGCCACCCAATGGGCTTTTCTTAGAGGCAACTAGGTTGCATCTGTAGGATAGGTGTTTCCTCCCTATGATGAGTTGCATTACATTTACTTGGGCTTTGACTAGCCCACAAAGACTCCTCATGGGATGAGTCACATTATGTCCATTATGGGGTTCTGCAGTCAACTAAAAGAAGGGTGTCATGTGCATTAAAAAAGCTTACAGGGAAAGCTATAAAATGTAAGGTAAAGGGGAAAATGTGAGTGGGTTATAGCAAGGTAATAGGGATGTGCACTCTTGAGTGGCTTGGCGAGTCCAACTAAGCACATTGAAGTAATGTGATACCTTGTCACTATGATGAAATGTGCCTTTGAACAATTGACTCCAGGGCTTTGTCTTGCAAACCCAATGTAGAGGAAATAAGGAAACAACCACACAACATGAGAGATAAGAGCAAACTACTAGCTATGAGGGTGCTACAAGTCTCGTAAGTGCTAGACCAATTATAAGATCTTGTAGTGCCAAAGAAAGAAGTCCAATGCAGATGCCAAGGCTAGAAAGCTACAAAAGCTTCAATAGCCACATTGGAAGCAAGCACCCCAAAGAGGCTAGAAAGATGGTCAAGGGTGATGGTGATGTAGGTGCTCGAGACTCTACACTAAGGATAAGAACTTGAAAATCTAGCAAGATGATAGCAAGCCATGCTGTTGGATGCACCTGCAAGCCTAGGCAATGGTGAGGGCTATAGGATGGTAGTGTTGTGGCTGGGCCACAGTACTACTAGGACTCTAGCAGGTGGTTTTGATAGTGAGAGCTCTAACCAATAATGAAACACCTATGGCTAATGATGCTATTAACATGGCCTGGGTATGGAACTATTGGTGATGGTCGTGCTAGCTTTAGTAAAATTCCTGAGGACATCTTCAAAGGATTAGCAAAATGTCGAGGGTGATGATGCTACAAATGTTCTAGAGGCTTTCCTTGATGACGTGAACTTCATTCTGGAACTACAATGACCTACCCCACCCCACCCATGAGGCGTGTGTAGATGATGGAAAATAGGAAGCATTCATTCTTGTTTGTTCATAGAACTATGTGTGTTGAGCTATGTGTGCTAAACTAAAAACCTAATTTAAGGTCCTAGTAGACCACATGTTATGCTAGTTTAAGGTCCTAGTAGACCGTGATGTGCTAGTTAATAGAGGACTACTACATGCTAGTTTATCATTGTAGCAGATGATGGATGTTATGCTAGTTTAATGTCATGATACAAGGATGAGCTATGCCAGGTTATAGTCATAGAAAACTTATTGTACCAATTTAACGTCATAGTGGACGGGTGTGTTGTGGATGACAATTTAATGTTGTAGCCCAAGGACAAGTTGTGCTAGTTTATAGTCATAGAAGACTTGTTATGCTATTTTAACATCATAGCAAATTCTCTATGCCTATTTATAGTCATAATAGACTATTTCTTACCTTGCCTTATCATTGATGTGGCACTATGTACTAGGCATAGTTTGGCTTTAGGTAAGAATGGTTGGTTAGATTAGCAAAATCATTACCATCTAGATCAACAAGCTTGAATGGTCCATTGTCATAGGCCTTGGTGACTAAGAAAGGCCCTTCCCAATTGGCTAAGAATTTATTCATGGGTTCACATATGGCCTTGAGGACTAGGTCCCCTTTCTTGATCAAGCATTGATGCTAATTGTGGTAGTGCTTTTGCCATTGCTTTTCTTGGTACCATTCGATGTGATCAAGCATTTCCATGTGCTCCTCCTCTATAAAATTAAGGTCAATGATTCTTAACTCATTATCTTGAGCCTCATCAATGAAGCTTGAGAGGATTACATGAAGTGATGGAACGTGCAATTCAAGAGGCAAAATTGCTTCAGATTCATATATGGTGTCTTATCTATTGCTATTTTTTTGTGGTTTTGTAGGCCCATAGTGCGTAGAACAGCTACTTGTGCCATTGTCGTTTTCTACTACTAAGAATATTTTTTAGAAGGTTGATGGAAACCTTATTTGTGGCTTCTACCTAGTCATTCACCTACAGGTAGTATGGCGATGAGAATGAATGCTTGATGCCAAGGTATTCGCAAAAGGCTTTGGTCTCTACACTGCTAAACTATGGCCCATTGTCTATGAAAATGGTCATGGGTAGACCAAATCGGGTCACTATATTATCAAGTATAAATTTGCAAACCTATTTTGATGTTGTCTTCCTAAGGGGGATAGCTTCAATCCATTTGGTAAAATATTCAATTATGGTTATGATGAAGCTATGTCCTGAAGAGGACTTAGGAGTGATGGGCCCTATGATATCCAACCCCTAATGTTGGAATGGCCACATGATTTGTGTGGTGTGCAATTAAATGGGTGGCATGTGCATTAAGTTGCCATGCTATTGATACATGTCACACATCTTAACCTTGGAAATATAATCATGCTCCATGTAAGGCCAATAGTAGCCTAAGCATTTGATTTTTGATGCCATTGCCTTGGGTGCTATGTGACCTCTACACAATCCCTTATGGACTTTATTAATGATCATTTGTGCTTCATCATCACTAACATAGGTTAGTAGTGTTCCATCATAGGATCTACAAAAAAGTGTACTATCACCTACAATGACGTACTATTGCAATCATTTCCACACTGCATCCTTTTGGATAGTGGTTAAATGTTGTGGAGGCTCACCTTGTTGAAGGTATAACTTAATGTCATCATGTCATTATTTTGCATGTGTGGTGCTTGTTGTGGCTATGAATGCAATGTTAGTTACTTGCATGATAGGTTTAGTGTAATATGTTGCTAATGCCAGCAAGGCATGAAACATGTTAGGTACAATGCTTAAGGCTAATGTGGCTAATGCGTTGGCAATGGAATTCTCGTTGTGGGGGATGTGTTGGATATCTATAGTTTTAAACCATTGAAGAAAATGCTTTACCAAGTCACAATAAGGTTTCAAGTGTTGTGCTTTACAAGTGTAAACCTCTGTAACTCGGTTAATGACTAACTACGAATCACCTCAGATTGTTATATTTCAGATTCCTAGGTCGCAAGCTACTATAAGACCTCTAATGAGACTTTTGTACTCTACTAAGTTCTTATTGCAAGGAAATGCAAAGTGAGAGGCAAAGGATTGCATCTTCCCAAAGGGAAACATAATTATAGTAGCAACACTACCCCCTCGAGAGGTCAAAGCACCATCAAAGTGTAAAATTACCTCAAATTTGGCAAGCACTTGGCTTATGCTACTAACATGCTCATCCAAAAATTTTAAAATATATCATTACTTGATCATTTAATAGAAAATTTGTCAATTGTGCAACTATTTCTTAACCTTTGGTTGATGCTTACACTATGTAATGCAAGTCAAACTCTACAGTTATTACTTTTCACCATGCAATTTGACTAGTTTCATAGATGTTCGTTGTAATTACCCAAAGTACATTGCTTTTATAGATTATGGTTACCTGGCTATAAAAGAGATAATGCCTCCACATCTTGAGTGCAAAGACTAAGGCAAGGTAGTTCTTTTCCACATCATTGTATTTTGCTTCATGGGCCACTAACACATGGCTTAGATAGTATATAGGAACCTCTAAGCCATTGTCTTACTTTTGATAGAGCAAAGAAGCAATGGACATGTCAAAAGTTGCAAAGTAGATGTAAAAAGGTTTACCTTCTTATGGAGGGTAGACTATTGGAAGCTAAGCCAACTCTTTTTTAAGGTTGTCAAATGCCTCTTGGAATTGAGCTATCCACTAAAAGTAGACTACATTTTTGAGCAAATGTTGCATTAGTAGTCAACCATGCAATAAACCAACATATGAATTGTAACCTGAATTGCAACCCACATAGCTCCTTAAGGTTAGTTAGCAGTGCTAAGTTAATGATGTCCTTAACCTTATCGAGGTCTATGCATACGCTTACTTCTGATACCATGAAACCTAACATGTGATCCATCTTGACACCGATGACACACTTCTTAGGGTTTAACCTAAGGTCATATTTGAGGCAATGTTTGAGTGTATGGTCTAATTCATTGGCATGATCATGTGTCATCTTGGACTTAACTATTATGTCATCAACATAGTCATTGAGCAAGTCTAATAAGTAGTCACTGAAGATGTATGTGATGGCACATTGGTAGGTTGCTCCTACGTTCTTTAGTCCAAAAGGCATCATTATATAGGAAAATGTATCCTAGGGGGTTATGAATTTGATTGTATTTAGAGAACTTATCCATGACGGAAAACAAGGCATGATCATCCATGGTATTAACCAATTCATCAATACTAGGCAATGGGAAGTTGTCTTTGATGGTCACCCTATTCAAGTCCTAGAAGTCTATGCATATGTGTATGCTTTCATTTTTTGAGGTACAACCATGATGTTAGAAACCTAGTTCGCATAGTCAACAACTCGGATGAAACCAGCCTTGTAAAGCTTTGTGATTTCATCAAAAAATGCCAACACTACCTCAGGATTTCTATTTAACTAGTTTTATGCAAGGATCAAGGATGATGTTATGTTGCACTATGTGAGGATCTAGGCCTGGCATGTCCTCATTGAACCATGTGAAAACCTTGATGTTATTGTTTAGAAATTTGATGATCCTTTGGGTGTGCTGAGGCTCTAACAGGAAACTAAGTTTCAATGTCTTCACCTCACCATCAAGTGTTGCTACAAGAACTTCAATGAGGGGATCCTTCTTGACATCACCTACCTCTAGATCGAGAGCCCTAACTAGATGGCCAAGCCAATCTAGTAGGGTTTCTATGGATGTTACATAGTCATCATTGGTTGTAGGCTCAAAGTCTAAGCATTGGGCATCGATGCATCGGATGAGGTCACCGTGAGGTCTAGTGAGGACCAAGGGTGAAAAAAGATGCTTGTATGCCCTCATGTTGTAATCCTACAACATATCCTACAAAATAACCAGAAAGTAGCTCAAGCCACACCTATCTTAATAGAGTCGAAATGCATAACATGAGGAAAGCAATGTAATGAATAATTGCCCAATCATGCAAGAGTGGATGTTAGAAAATTAAATAGGTGAGCCAATTTTAGGCCTCGATAGGCCATGAATTGCTAGTTTAAGGTCTTAGTAGATCACCATCTACCAATTTAAGGTCTTGGTGGATCATCATCTACTAGTGTAAGGTCTTAGCAAACTTTCATTTGTGCAAGATGCATTGGTTTAAGTTAGGTAAAGAGTGTTTGAAATGTGGAATTGGGCTAGGTGTTCGTTGGGCAACCATAAAACTCTTAAAAACTTTTCTAACTAGAAAACCCTAAACTCTAGTTGCTACACTCACCCCTTTCCATGCTCATCCCATTACTACGCTCCTCAAGAAACTCAGGAAAATTTTCCTATGTATGGGAGTGTCGATGCAATAGATGGCACATTTAATTACCTCGAAAGGGTATATATGCATGATCTACCAAGGGTGAACTATCATTTTCCAAAGTGAGAACAAGGAGTTACATAGTGTAGTGTAGTTTGAAGTAAGAGTGATAGCTAGTGCGTAGCAACTGGAGCATAGCGGCTAGAGCATAGCACCAAGATGATGCACCGTAGTGACCATCAACACCCCAGAGTCGCTAATGTGGAAGAGGGGAGGCGAGCCCTAGAACACCTACTATAGGTATAGGTGGAGGAGAGGAGAGCACCACTAATCAATAGGTACGCTTGCTACACTAGCCTCTTTTCACACCATTTTTCTTCTTTTTCTTCTACTTGCTATCATGCCTGCATTGGGGTTTGAGTGTTGGGAGGCGGCCTACCTTGGTACGTACCATCACCACCTCAACCACCTTGGTATCCATGGCTAAAGGGAGATGCTGTGAATGTGGGTTGTAGGTCTATGTTGATTTTTTATTTTAGTTTTGTCTCTACAATGAATGAGACAAGGGACAAAGCATGGGCTACAAGGGATTTGATGTGTTTATTCTTGAGGGATGTGGCACGTAGGATGAGGAAGAGGAAAAAATGAGGGTTTTGTCTTGGTATTGGACTAAGATTTCCCTCACTAGGAGCCATGCCACATGGAGGATAAAGAACAGGGTAAAAAATGACATTTTTTCATGACCATGGCTATGGTGTGCATTGTTAGGATTTGAGGGGCCATGGAACTCCCTTATTTCTTTTTCCTCTTTTTTTTCTTTTTTTTTTATTTTTTATTTT
>MNCI01001499.1:78525-104371 GCA_015680685.1 Gnetum montanum
CATCAGCACACAATAGCACTAGGTAGCATGATGAAAGGGGCATGGTGCCTAATATGATGGAGTGATATGAAATGATACGGTGATGGAGGTTACACTTCCTAGAGAGTGTAGCCAATACTTTGGCAAAATTGGTCAATTTTTGGATGTGGTGGGAGGCTACGCTCTCAACCGTTAGAATTATTCTTTGTTAATTTTTTGCTCATTTTGGGGCTATGCTCCCTGGGAAGTGTAGCTAGTAGTCAAAACATTTGATGATTTTTTTATGGCTATGCTTCCTAGGGAGCATAGCAAGCAGTTAGAATTTTTTTTAGATCCCATGCTACGCCACCTAGAGTTAGAAAAATTTTGAGAAAATTTGAAAAAATTTCCAAGCGTAAAACTGGAGTGCCAAATGCGAAAAATGTCAAGTGTAAGAATGCCAAGGGTAAGAATGCCTCATGCGAAACAAAATTCTGAATGCAAGAAAGCTTTACTAGAATGCAAACTTTGCATGTTGAATGTACGAATGCTAGAACATGCAAACTAGGTTAGTTCCAATCATGCAAATGTGAAGTAAAATGCTAATACTACATTAATGTTGTACCCCAATGAGAACTAGGCACATCAAATGTGTATTGACATCTTATTCTCATGGGGCCCTATGGGGGACCCTAAGGATATATTTCTAAGTGTTTCCATTTTGAGCTAAATTTGCTAATTTTTGCTAAGTGTAAGTTAATATTCTATGCCAAAATGCAATCTATTATGTGCTAATGCTACATTCATTTGCTACCTTGTGATTACAAGGTGTTACTAAAGCCTATCTTAGTGGTCATGGAGCTTATCAGCATTCTATCCTACATTAGTGAACCCATGCCTAACACATCTACACCCAACATAAAGTTAGGTCATTAGGTGGTGTGGTTTTAGCCAGGGGCATCCAAATTCCTAGCTTACCTACTGCAGTGCTTTAGTGTGATCATGTGGTCACACTTGGCAGTGGAGGCTATAAGTTCCATCACCGAGATGCTATTGGCTAGGGCAAACTAGGACATACTGAGATTCATGTTTGATGAGCCCATGGTTGGTGGTGATTGAGCAAGTGGCCTGAGACTAGGTCCCAGGAGCATTCATTCCTTGGCTAGGATCTGGAGCATGCCAGAGTTCTCTCATTCTAACAATAGCAACACCCTTTTCATTACCATGCACATGCATACAGTCTTCCAGAATCCACATGGGACTATATATTATGCCAGAGGATAAGTGTTCTTGCTTTTTGTTATGTCTTATTGTTATCATCCATGCTATATTTGCTAATTGCTAACTACAGATGTCTAATGCCAACTTTAAAGTTGATGATGAGGAACTCCATGATGAGACAAAGGCTCTCGCTTTAACCCATACCACGCTAGAGGTATTTTCCTCTAGTCTAATATTTTGTAAGGTCATTATTGAATAGGTGGAGAAGGACTTGGAAAACTACCCCACCCAGTACTTGAAGGCACTCAAGTGATGCCAAACCTAGCTTACAAGGGATGGACTAGAAATAAGTCTATCTCTAAAGAGCCTATTGTGCCACCACCTATGTCACATACACTATTTTTTCCACATAGGTATTCATTATGTTGGCTTGACTTGTATTACTTATTCTCATGCACTTGTTGATCCCATGATGCTAATTTTGCATTTTCCTATGTGACAGATACCATTGCTTTAAGAGAGGTAACAGTGGACACCATTGGCTATAGTGAGGCCACCCTCATTATAAAGTTTAGCAATGTAGAGGAGGTGCAGGAGTGGCTATGCCATTAGGCCTTAGAGGCTTTGACTGGTCAACTAATGCATGTTGGGTTGATTGACCTTTCCTTGACCCTTAACCCAAGCACACCAGTGGCTGAGATGGTGACCATCATTGACTCCTTTAGCCATGATGTTCATCTCTTTACCACTCATGTGCATGGAGTGATGGTAGTCTTGGGCCTTAACGATGCTTTTTTCACTAACTTCTTTGGCCTCCCCTTTAAGGGCCTAAAAAGCCCAACTGAGAGGTGGACTAGAGGGAAGACATCGAAGAGTGGCTAGGGATCACTCATTCTCTTAAAGGCATCATGGTTGTGAACGTGTGTGTGCTTGAGGTCTAAAGGCTTTACCCTGTTTTTCATGCCTGTACCTTTCCTAAGCTGCTCTCCCAAGGAAAAGTCCTTGGGGTGGAGTAGGCATGGGTGATGTGGGAGGTCATAGAGGAGGGGACCAGGTTTAACCAGGCTTCCTCTATCACTGTCGGGCTACAAGCAGAGATTATCATGCTTCATCACAACATCCATGTAAGGTCTCACTTTTACTTTACATTCTTTGTAGCCTATTTACGAAGGCTTGTGGAGTTCTCGATGATTAGGGATAGTGGATGTTGGGTTGTGCAGGATCATGAGTAGCTGTAGAAGCCATGGATTAAGCACATGTTTGCCACCACTCTTGTGTAGGACCCTCCAAAGCGGATTGAGCAATCATATTTAGTTATAATGAAGGCATATTTAGGGAGATCATAGTCACACTATTTCCTTGATAGTGTAGGTGAGTGTCCACAAATTATTGTTGGGGATGCAAATAGGGTTGAGTGGTACATTGTAGAGACAATGGGATCCTCCAATGCAAAAATCAAGGGGCCACGCCTAACAAAGGAGACTTCCCATATGGTTGGACAAGCAGGCATAAAAAACGTCCTCCTCAAGATACCCACACTCTATTCGGTGATTGTAGGTTAGTATACATCATAGATGCATTTAGCTTATTTTTTTGTTATATTATGCTAATACTACTACACTATGTTTGTGAGTCAAGCAAGAGGGCTACTAAGGAAGCAGTGATGGTGATAGCAGGGGCAATAGACATGACCCCTCCTTGGGTTGAAGAGGAGGTAGCTTACAGGGAGGAACCACAAAAGGCCCTAGAGATCTCCCAACAGTTTGATGTAGAGGGGTTGTTCCACCCTGAGGGTGACTTTGCCAACCTCTTCGATGGTGTGCAATTGAGAGATCCACCCATGTTAACATCTAAGGGCCTACTGGATGAACACTTTGTGTTACCATCTACTCTTGCCCTTTGCTCTTAAACCTTTAACCACTTAGTTATTGCTAAGTGTTGTATCATATTGTATTGCAGTCTTAGATCTTCCTGCTAGCAATCCACCACCAATGCCTACCCACCACATGAAGCCATGGATAGAGACACTAAATAAATTCTCCTTCATGGAAGGCATCATGGAGAACATGGTGGACCACATACAGTAGGTGGATCCCAAACTCAGTATGTATGTTATTTTTCTTAAATAGTTTTACCGATTCCATGCTTAGTCTGTTACTAATATTGATTTGTTCATTATATGCTAATAGGCTCTAAGCTTCATTGGGATCCAAATTAGGCAGCTCATATGGATACCATCCCTAAGTATCCCCTCGAGGTGGAGCAAGTGCCTCATCATGTGTATGAGGCGATGAGCAAGTGCACACTTTCTAGTGCAAAGGCATTGTGGACCTATAGGCACTCAAATGAGCATCTATGGAAATGCGTGCATGAGCTCTAAGAGCCAATGGTGAGCTTAACTACTAAGAAGGAGGACCTTCAGTCCCGTTATGATTTCTTGTCAACTTGGACACAGAGGGATAGTACCTAGTGGACATCAAAGATAGATTATGCTAGATACGAGTTAGTGATCCAAGGTAAGAATGAGGCTACTTGGGAGATCATTGAGCAGAGGTTGCAAATGAATTTAATCTTCAAAAAGAAACAGGAGTGAAAGAGCTTTAGCACCAAGGTGTGCAAGTTGGGGCATACATAGAAGAACCACAAGTGCTGCTACAAGCATGAGTGGGATGGTTATTTACAATAGCTCAATGACAAGTCCATGAAAGCCTGTCACCTTGAGATGTTCATCGAGGTGATTGGAAAAAGTTGGGCCTTCGAGCTATTTTCTCAACATACAATAGTTAGTGACTCCCCAGAGTGAGAGCTTACCTTGCCTTTAGGGGAGACTTCTACGACTACCTTTTCTATGTAGGCTCCTGCATGGAGTACCATAAACGAGGACAAGATCTTTGCAAATTTTGACTTTGATCATGAGGACCAGATGCGATTATTAGAGGTTGAGATCCTCTAACACTTGGAGGAGGGCCTTGATAGATTTCCTCCAAAGTCCAATGCAGAACCCTCTCGAGTTAGTTTTTCTTTTACCTTTATGATTTTTATGTGTTAGTTTTGCACATTAATTTTGTATTATAGTCTTGCACTTGCTAATTAATTTTTTGTTTCGCATTCCTTTGAGCAGGCACTAGGTAATACCACAAGCCCTAACAAAGCAACAGGGGAGGAGGAGGAGGAGCCTCAATCCCCACCAAACACCACCAACTTATCAGACTTGACATAGCCCTATTGTTGGGCAATTTTGCACCTTGGTCATTTTTATCACATGGTCATGCTATGTACTCCTAATAATAGAAATATAATAAAAATTAGACCTTTTGTGATAAGGATTGGTGTGAAATTTCATGTTTATTTTGTTGACTATTTAATGTAGATAATGCAACTAGTTGATACGATTAGGCCCCTTGTGGGCCCCAAGCCAATTTAAGGCCATGGCAGAAGGGCCATTACTAGTTTAAGCCCATTTTGGGCCATGGAAATTACTAGTTTAAGGCCATTGCGATCCATAAACAAAAGGGAAAGCATCGCTAGTTGTGGATCATAGTGGGCCATAAGATGCTACTTTAAGGCCATGGCATGCCATGTGCTAGTTTAAGGCCTTTCAGGCCATAACAATGGAAGAAACGTTGCCAATTTAAGGTTGTGATAGGCCATGCAATGGAAGAAAAATGTTGCCAATTTTAGGCCATAGTAGACCATCCGCTAGTTTGAGGCCTTTTGGGATATTATGATGAAAAGTTTGCCATTTTTATTCCATGGCAGACCATGTGCTAATTTACAACCTTTTTGGGCCATGGCATTATGAAGAAGGTGGCCAGTTTTAGGCCATGGCAAGCCATATATATTTTTTGCAATTTTGAATCTTATGATTTTTATGTTTTTTAATGTTTTTTATAATGTGTAAAAGTACTAAATGAAAATGCAATAAGCAAAAGAAATGAACACATAACAAGGCGAATAATATAAAATGAAAGCAACCATGTAGAATGTAGCTATGTAAGCAAAAGGCTAATAGGTCATGCAAAAATTAAGGGCAAGTAGGCACCTAGCACATGTTGAACTAAGGGAGTACCTTAGTCATGTAGTTGCTTCCTAACCTAATGTGGATTAGTGGGTGAATAGGGCTTGTGTAGCACAAGGCATTATTCACCTACACCCTCATCATTAATACTAAAGAGTGATTCTACCCATAGAGCTTCCTTGGGAAGGGTATCATCCCTTTTTGGCTCTTTGGATGGGTTTGTCGAACAAGGTTGACCCTTGTCCTCCATGGGTGGTATGTCATTAGGGAACTCTACCTCTGACCCTTGGTTTGTGTTAATGTTGTTGATGGTTGGAGGGACCAAGTTATTACCATGTATGATCACTTCTCCACCTTTATACAAAAGGTGGATCTCTTAGTGAATGGAAGAGGAGATAGCCTGTAACTAAGCTAGCTAGCGCCTTTCCAAAATTATGCTGAACCTAGGCATCTCCTTGATGATAATGAATTTAGTGGTAGTGGGGAATTGCTCCCCTATCATGAAGACTATTGTGACCATTCCCTTCATGAGAACGCGTGATTTGTTAAAGGACTTAAGGCACATTATCTTTGTGTCCTAGATTTGGTTGACAAGATCAAGCTTGTTAATGACTAGGAATGGGATGGCATTAGTTGCCACCCCATCATCAACATGCACCCTATGAATCTTGTATTTTCCTATGCGAATGGTTATAAACATTAGCATAGTGGTGACTTGACCCTTTTTAGGGTCCCTTGATTACCTCATCATGAAATGCTAGAGGCATTGAACCTCCTTCTGATTAGGAAGCATCATAGCATGGATGGCTTGTTCATCCACTGGGTTGTCCTCTTTGATAGGAATGTAGGCCAACATATGAACTAGTGCTTCATGATGAGTAGAGGAGGTTATCACCAAGTCATATAGGCTCAAGGTTGTATTTTTCTTTGTTTTAGAGCCTACTAGACTTGTGCCAATGCAGGTAGAAAGTCATTATCATTGTCAGTTTTCTTGTTCACCTACATCTCCTTCATGTTAACCAAGAGGAAAATCTCTTGGGAAGGATACTTGGACTTGTTTTATTTTGCTTTCCTGTAAGCCTCAGTACTCAGTTATTGATTGCTTGCAGTAGCAGCTTTGGCTAATGTGGCCATAGGAACAGCAAACAAGGGGACGAGCTTAGGAAAACCTAACACCATACATTCCCTTATCACTTGGTTAGTCAAGTGCTTGTTTGGCCTCCCAAGCTACCACCTTGACTACCTAGTACTGTATGTGGGATAAGTCCTTAGGTGAGTAAGGCCTGTTGTAGTCCCCACCACCAAACTCAGTGAAGGGTCTACATGTTGTAGCATCCTAACAACAAAGGGTGTCTAGGTTGCAGTCGCAGCATTGTGTTGTGGGGCCCTAACCATAAAGGGTGTCATGGGCACCCAAGGCGGTGCTCTAATGACAAAAGGGATCCTTGGATTGGTTGATTTTTATGAGGCCTTAATGTTGTTAGAGGGCACATAAACCATAAATGGCTCTCGTGCTAGTCCTATGTCATCATCAATGTTGATGGCATTGATGACATAGCCTATGCCACTTATGTTGAAAGGGTCTTTGTAGACATTCATTGATTGATTTTTTGTGCAAACTAGGTTGGTTGAATCAAGAACCAATTGACCTTGGTTAATCGTGTGTTGTATGTCATCTCGTAAAGCCATGCAGAAGTTCACGTCATGGCCAAGCAATTGATGATAATGGCAGAATCGATCTAACTTGAAGTGTTTGGGAACTAGAGGCTCATCTAGTGTGGCTACTAATGGGTTTTTAAGGAGCTCGTAGTAATGATCATAATGCTTACAAGCATCTTTAGACATTTTCTTATATTGGATGCACCCAACACTAAGTAGTTGATCCAAAAGTTTTGATAGCTTGATGGGTGATGCTTAATACTTTGAGCAGTCCTTGCACTTAAAGTTTGGCCTTGGGGTAGCTTGCCCCACAACTGTCAATGGTGTGGGTTGGTTAGTTTCCGTAGTGCTAGAGCTGGTTGCCTTGTTGTTGGCTAGGGCCTTGGTTACTTTGGTCATTGGTTTGGTATTGTTTGGCTTGGCCTCATTGGCAACTGCTACAATTGTTGTTGTTGCCTTGCCCTTCTCCTTGTCTTTATTTGTGTGTTCATTCTTATAGGCCACATAGGCCAAGTCCTTACTAGCTTCTACCACATATTGAATGCTATTCATTTGAGCAAATGCCTGGCATAGGGAATGCTTTGACTTGATGAAGTCATTCACTGCACCTTTGAAAATGGCTAGTAGGTGAGTTTTCATGATAGGCTCACAGGTTTCATTAAGTGTAGTGCTCCATTTCTAGATGAGCTTTTGAATGGGCTCTAAGTGGCCCTGCTTGATCTAAATGAGCTAATCCAGGGTTACCTCAGGCTTCAAGTTGTACTTGAAGTAAGTAGCAAATTGGCTAAGCAAATCCTCCAATGAAGATATGGAGTCCCTGTGGAGTGCATGGTACCAGTCTAGCATGTTGCTAGTTAGGGATATGGTGAACACATGAATGACTGCATGCGACCATGCCTACAACAAAAGGTACTCTAACCAAAAGGTCACTAGATGGGTGTGGGGGTCTCCTTCACCATTATATTTGGTGAACTAGGGAAGTTGGACACTAGGAGGCAGGGTCAACGATGGAATAACAGGACTAATAAGGACATCTTAGTAGAAGGCCATCACTTGGACTATATCAAAAGAGGTGGCCTTAAGTCATTTGATGTCCTCAGTAAGTGTTTGAATGAGCTGAAATGCTTAATCTAGGGTTAGTGTGGGTGTAGTGGGCTACATTGGTTATGTGGCCTACTATGCTGTTGACATGATCCATCGTCTTGTTGTAGGCTATGTGACCACATGGGATGCCTATTGAGTGTACTATTGTGGAATTTTTTGCATGTACTACTATTGCATGTATTTTATCCAAGGCATGGAGGCAGGGCCCCACCACGTGATTGTGGCTTAGGCTATCATAGGGAACGCCACAAAGATAGGTGGAACGTACAACACCTGAGTCATATGAGACTAGAAAGTTGACACTGTGTGCATGTAGGGCTAGGTTGACATCATGGATGCTGACATAGAGGATTTCATGGACTATGCCAAGACCACAAAGGATGAGGTAATAGATAATCCTGCACCTTGATGCGTATACACTTGATGGCTTACCACAATAGGCATTGGCCTAGTTGGTAATAAGGGAGACGTTACTACCTCAAAGAAGGTAGATGGTTGAGATTAAGAGGGAGCCACATTAGAATAGGTAGTAGGAAAGAGATGTAGAAGGGATTCTCATTCTCTAAGTGAGCCTCGAATTCCTCTTACCCATCCTATAGAGGCTCCTCATAGTCAATTGCTACGTCATGTGTGTTTGACCCACTCAATTGAATGAGTTGGTCGAGCATCCATTGAAAGGTCTTAGTTAGGGGAATTAGATCATTAGGGGTAGGGAAGTACTCCCTCCCATTCCAATGTATGAGCTCATACCCTTGCTTTGCATCCAACTCTTGGTGGTCTAAGTGGATACCTACCTAGAGTTTTGTACAATGGAAGTTGTATTTGTCTTTGTTAAGCACCATGTGCTCTGGGGATTGGTTACAAATCTTGAGGGATTAGCTTCCCATGAAGATGGAACCCCTAGACTTGGGAATGTCAATTGTGAATTCCTGCTAAACAAGTCAAACAAGAGTTGTGCTTGAGACAGAGGTTGAAGGCTCTTTAGGGTTCATGCTACTATGCGAAAATGAAAAAAGTGCAACGCTGGAAAAGAAATGGCTAAGTATAATGATTGCTAAAAACAACTAAGTATAGAAATGCTAAAATGATAGCTAAGTTTGAGAGTGCTACTAGAGAAAATTTCTAACCTTGGTGCTACACTTGCTATGCTCTTATGCTGAGGGAAAGCTATGCTCTCCCTAGCACATAGAGTTTAGGGTTTAAGTGTAAGAAATACACTTTGGCTTTCATCCTATGGGGTTATAGGGGAACCAACAACTAGGACTAATTTACACCAGCTAGCTCATAAACAACCACAGGGGTGTCACATCTATGCTAGTTTGAAGCTAATAACAGAGGTGTAGAAAGCACGTGGAACTACCACTAAATGTAGAAGGAAATGGCAGGCCCTCCTTCTATCCCCAAAAAACTATAGTGATCAAAAATGTTGATGGTTAAAACACTGAGGGGTTCACAGGCACACAGCCTCGACCCTACCTCTGTGCAAGGGCCTTTGCTAGGAAACAGAGGTAGAGTGCCCTGGACGATCTTATCGATCAAACATGAACTTTACCGACTACAATTGGGATATCAGGTGCAACTAAGGGATGGAATGGTTAGCTGAAATGTAAGCACTAACATTGTGAGATAACGCTAAGTGTTTTAATAGTGTTCTTGGCAGTACTAAGGCCAACTAAGCTTAAGCATAGTGGGGTTTATTGGTGCAAGAATGGTGGTGCAAGTGTGCAAAAACATGTAAAGTAGAAAAAAATGTGAATGTGGTACTAAATGTCAAAGGAAATGCTTAAAATGTAATGGAGTTTGAGAGAAAGAAAGAATGGTACCACCCCAAATAGGGATTATAGCAATTACAAATGAGCATTGAGGAGGTACATGATATATAGATAGGCATAGTAGCAACCTAGCCATAGTCTCTACAATGTCTCAAGGTGAAGACTAATGTCTGCTGTGAAGTTTGTGCCTACTAGGTTGGCTACCATGGTGTCCTGTAGGCTACAGTGCACTATAGTGCTGAATGGGATGCAAAGGTGTTGCTAAGGTGTTGGTACACTCTATTATATAGGGTGCCCAAGGTGCCTTCAGTGCCAAGTGGTACTCTAAGAATGCCAACTACTACTTGGATTCACCAATCAAATGCTTCAAATTCTCATTACTAGAATGAATTACCAACCCCTAGAGTGTAGAATGTAGGGGTATTTATAGGCTTAGGGTTAACATGAAGCATAGATCGAGCACCACATGGCAGAGGGATGGGTGGGGTTATGCTAACCTCTACTACGCTTCCACTGGAGCAACTAGTGCTATGCTCTAGTGGGCTCCAGTGGACCCTAAGAGACTACCAAACTATGACTACACTACCAGGACTACATGTGCCAAAGCCAAAAAATACTATAATGCACCTGTAAATAGTGCAAAATAGTGTAATTTGGAGGCTACTCTTCAGGACTATGCTCTATCCTCTTTCGAGTGGGATCAAGCATAGGTGCAATTTTGGGACATAGGGTGTTCAAAGCGAGCACAAGTTACTAATCCTACTTGCCAGAAGAGTGCTAGAGCTAGAATGAAGGCCTATGCTAACCTTTGGAAGCTTTTGGAGGAATTTTAGTGTTGCTATGCTAGCTACACTCTGGAGTGTAGCCCAACAGTTAGGAAAATTTTGCAAAAAACATAAGTCTAATTCTGCTATGCTTGTGAGCGTAGCAAGATGGGACAGGGCATAGCATGGACACTTAGAAAATCTAGCAAAAATTACAATCCTTGTTCTTGCTATGCCAACTATGCTTGAGAGCATAGTAGGAGGGGTAGCTTTAGGAGTTAGAAAATCTACCAAATTCCTCTTCCATGTTGAGCTAGCTCAATAACTTGTGGCTTGACACTAGTGCAAACTAGCCATAGGAGTGCTGCTACACTTGTTATGCTTAAGAGCGTAGCAAGAGGAATGGAACCATAGCAGGACACTTAGAATAACTTTTGCAACTGTTGTTGACACTTAGAAAATTTTGTAGATTTGGTCATGAGCTCCATGCTATGCTAGCTATGCTTTGGAGTGTAGTAGACACAGTGAGAGAATAATGAGAGTGTAGCACAACACTTGGAAAAAACTTGTCTTGTGTTAACACTTAGACAAATCTACAATTGGAGTACTATTGCCTAAATTTGGTGGTGTTTTAGTCTTATTTATATGATCTATTTTGCTTCATCTACTTCTTCCATGGCTACATGCTTTCTTGTTGATTCATTCTTTTTAGCCATTATTGTTCAATCTCATTTGCTGTACTCTCACTTCCTACTTCCAACAAAAAAAAACCTATAATTAAAAATAAAGTCACAAGGTAATGACTCCTTAGTTATTTTTTGTTAAAATACTTAGAATTAGAGATTTATGTAGATGGAATGTAAATTCTTACATAAATTCTCAAAAATGCTGCTAATTGAGCTTTCTTTTGATCCCTAAAAAATGTTGGTATTTACACTCCTATAATGTAAATTCTCAAAAATGCTAGTCTCTTAGCTTGACAGGTGAAAACATTGTCTTCTTTGCTCCACTCCACACTTGAATGTAGAATACATTGTCTCTCTCCTTGCATTGGATGTCAAAAATGCTATCAATCTTTTCCCTTTACCTTTGATCTTGTCTAGTGTGAGACACCACCAAATTTGCATATTGTAACATAATGAAACATCACCAAATTTGTATGTTGTAACCCTTGTAACCCCATCTCATGAAACCCAAGGTAAGACTTCATTGTAAATGTGAAAGTTATAATCCATCAAGGGCAATCTCACATATTTCATACTTTTGGAGCTGAAAATGCCTCTTAAATGGTCAAAGCCCCATCACTTAAGTGGAAAAAGTTATGTATTATCTATATTTGGGCTTGGGGGTTCAAAAATACCTTTTTGAATGCCATAAATGGAAATTTAATGGATTTTATTAGTATTATACACTTTTCTTTGTTGGAAACATCTATAGGGGATAAATCTAACCTACCCCTAGTTTGGAGGAGTGTGGATCATCTACTTCTAATGTAGAAGGGTAGACCTCAACATGGAAGGGTGTGGGAAACTATATGCCTAGCATGAAGACTTCACCTTCAACGTGGAGACTGCATGCTTAGAGTGGAGACTACATTCCCATAGCGTAGAAGCCACATGCACTAGATTTCAACATTCCATGAACTTCAACATTGACCATGCACTCTAGCAAGGATGACAAAAGGTCCAACATAGAAGATCTGCCTCCAGTGTAGATGGTGCATGCTTGTTACTATTTATAGTAAATGGAATGGCCATGGGGGTTTTGCACTTTCCATACATAGCAAGCCCCCAAATTGGACACCCATCTCACCTATACATGGCAGAAATTTGCAACCAATTTGTTAGCCAAATTATAGCCATTTTTAGCCCAACCCATAGCCCAAAACCTATAAATATTAGCCTCTAACACCATTTTTAGGTTCCAAACTTTGGCATTTTAAGCATTATATCATTTTTGGCATTTAGGAGCTCTTGCAAAACTTGTAGAATATAGTTTCTTGGAGCCTTCCATTGTGGAACCCTTGTAGCCTTGTTACCATCCTAAGATTTGTGGGTTTCTAGTTTCTACACTACACCCTTGGGATTCCCCAAAATAGTGACCAACATTGTAGAACTGAAGCAATAGTAGAGGAAGTTTGATAACATTAGGAGTGGTTGATCATTTAAATTATAAATTAGATCATATTATCTTCAACAAACTCTGAACCCTTGCCCAAGTGAACCCCCTTTGCTCTTCCATAGGAAACATTTATACATATATCCTAAACTCATTCTTTATTTATTCAATAAAGTTTTTAGTTTGTGTGCAAGATGTATTTGCTTTCCAGTATTTTTAGATATACATTTTTCTTTACATTATTCATTTTTGCATTTCATAAGTCCCTAGGTAATCTACTAGACCATATAGGACATCTTGGATCCCATTTTATCAAAGGCCCTAGGGATTCAAGGTTAAAGATGTATGCATTGAGATTTTTAGTTCTCCAGCGACTGAATTTGCTAATCACTATAGTTTTCTAGCATGGGAGTGACAAGTGTTTGGATTTTGAAATATTTACAATAGTTGTTGTAAATTTTCAAAGCTACTATTGATTTTTTGGTGCATTTTCTTCCTCCCTTTGGTTGCCAAAATCCTCTCAATTTGAAGTTTTGGTGGTTTCAACCCTTCTAGAAGCCACTTGACTTTCGAAAGTCAACTAAACCCCCTTCCTAGCTAAGAAAATTGGTAGCTTACCAAAATCATTTTCTAGTGGAAAACACCAACTTTTCACTTTGGTTACCCTCCCTACCAAAATTGGCAAGGAAGGTATGAGATCCTCCAAATCTCATCACCCCTTTCCTTTCCCTCTACTACACCTAGTGTAGGTGTAGCTAGGAAGCCCAACATGGGTGAGGTTTGGGACATGATTTCCAACTTTCCATTTTTGGAAAAGGGATGTACCTTCCTTAATCCCTCATTTACTATTTATAGTAAGTCCCCTATTTTAAGCTAATTTTACTTCTCTTAGCCATTTTTATATTCTACTTGTTGGAATTTACTCTTTCTTCCATCTTTTACAACCTTTCTTAAGCCATTTATAACATAATAGCCATGTTTTTTCAATAATTGACCAAGTTGTCATTCCCCTACATTAATAACAAATCCAACCAATAGGTCATGAGGGTGTACAATCCCAAGGACCTGGCTATCATCAAATGTTGATAGTCTTTGAGATTGAGGATAAAGAGTTTCTAATTTTCAATCATCAATGAAAAACACTATAACTTCATTTGTGTCAAGATCCAAGCTAGCATGTTGATTCTATGAATAGAAGCAGAAGCCAAAAGGGAATTTAAAATTATAAATTACAATGGTAAGAAGTATATTCCCTCCCCCTATGACCAAATACCCCTCATTGACATCTATGCTAGCATCTTAGCCTACCTAATAGAGATGGATGAAGAGGACCAAAAGGCTACCTTGGATGGGCAACCAGAGAAGGAGGATGAGTTCAACACTAAATTTGAGCCCAAAAATGTCTTTGGTGTGTTCCCCTAAGATAATTGGGCCCATTGCCACCCCCCTTGTCTCTTCCATAAAGCATGTCCCACCACCTTCATCCTTGCCTTACCTAACCATGTTTGGTTCCACAGTAATTATTGATGTGCATCAAACATAGTTAGTGCCATAGCCCATTGCATTTTATTTCTTCATGTTGGTCTCCACACAGCCCTGATCTATATGGTCATTGATGATGGTTTTCATCACCAAAAACCCATTGACCAACCAAATGAGGCCCACTATGGGACCCTAAGAAACCTAGGTGTTACATACCCCCTTTGTTCTACTTTTTCCCTAGATATTGGCACAAACATCTTTCTGCTTATTTGGCTATAGCCATAACACAACCTCTCCCCTTTGTGGAACAATCAATAGCTAAAACACAACCAAACTTTACATGTTATGATCATATTTTTTCATGTAGCCTTTACCCCATGAATCCTGAGGTAAAACTTTATTGTAAACATGGAGGTTATAATCCATGAGGGGTAATCTAACATATTTCATACTTTTGGAGCTAAAAAATGCCTCATAAGTGGTCAAAGCCTCATCTCCCAAGTGTAAAAAGTCATGTGATGTCTATATTTGGGCATGGGGGGAGGGGTTAAAAATGCCTTTTGAAATGCCAAAAATGGCTATTTAATAAGTTTTATTGGGGAGCTAGAAACACCTGCAGAGGGTAGATCTCACCTACCCCTAGCATAGAGGGGTTTGGGCCACTTATCCTTAGCATAGAAGAGTCAAAGCTAGTGTGGAAGTGTGTAGGGGGGTGGATCTCACCTATCCCCAACATAAAATGGGGGTAATGCTCAGTGTAGAGTGGTATGACATTCACCCCTAGCATTAATCCTTCATCCCATCAACGTTGACACCTCCTCCCCAACGTAGAACTAGCATGGCCTAGATTTCAACATTGAATCAACTCTAGCAAGGATCCTACAATGCTAGCATATAAGGCTAAAGGCCTAGCATGGAAGAACAAGGCTAGCATGAAAGATGTTTTGGTAAATGGAATGGCCATGAAGGTATGACACTTACTATATATGGTAACCCCACAAATTTTGGCACCTACCCCACTTGAAATGTAACCAAAATATGGAGCTAATTTGTAGTAGTTTTGCAGCCTAATTTGCAGCAAGAATTAAGGCCAAAACCTTTATATATGCCAACCTCAAACACCATTTTCAAGTTCCACCCCCTGGGCATTGATATACTTTGGCATTTTTGGCATCTAAGAGCTTTTGCAAACTTGTAAAAACATAGCTTCTGGGATTTGTTCAACATGAAATCCTTGCAACCATTATTACCTCCTTTACGCCTTGAGATATGTGAGGCTTTGACATCAACATTGGGAATTTGGAATCAAGAACTCTCAGTGTTTCTCACTTTGATGCCTCATATTTCTCACCCCGCCCCCCCCCCCCCCCCCCCCCCCCCTTGCATTAAAACATTGTAGATTTGGTGCAAGGAGTAGGAAAGGTTCAAAACCATTGGGAGTTGTGGAGCATCCAAATCATGGAGAAATGGTTTTCAAGCGCCCACTAAAGTGAACCTTCCTACTACCCCAAGCACATTTTTGTACACATTTCTTGAACCATTCTTTATTTCTTTTAAAATAAAGTCTACAATTTTTTTTATGTATAAGATAGATTTATTTGTTTTATTTCAGCGCATTTATTTTCTTAGATTTGCATTGCATTTTTATTTTTCTACTCATGTTTTGCATTTTCTAAGTTCTTGGGTGATCTATTGTACCACCTAGGGTACCCTGAATCTCATTTTTCAAAGGACTTGGGGATTCAAGGTTGAAATTGTTTCAATTAAGATTTCTAGCTTTCCAGCAATCGAAATTTTTAGTTGCTTTAGTTTCTTGGTGCTAGAAAAGGGGAATCTCTACCCAAGTTCTTCACCTAAATTAATCTACCATTTTTTTCCCTTTTTTCTACCACCAAGACCCCAACGTGGGTGTTTGGGCTTTAAGAAAATGGATAGCAGTTTCTAGAAATTTTTTAAAGCCAATGTGGATATCATGCCCCCCTAGCGTGGTTGTCTAGGTTTTGGCAAAATTTCACAACTGTTGCTAGAAATTTTTAAAGCTAGCATGGGTGGGTGTCATAACTCCCTCAACATGGGTGTTACCCCCCCTAAATCATCCAAAACCCCCTACTATGAATTTTTTCTAGTAGTATCAACAATGTTGATTCTCATAAAAAAAACCCTCACCATTGTAAAAATCAAAGATTCCATTTTGATTTTTAATTAAATAATACTTACCAAAAGTAAGTCCCCCTTCACCAATGTTATCTAGGAGGGTTTGAGCTCCCTCCATGTCATCCCCCCTTTCTTTCCTTCTACTGCACCCAACATATGTGCAACTAGGAAGCCCAATGTGGGTAAGGTTTGGTATTACCTTTTTCGACTTTTCATTTTTGGTAAAGAGGTATACCCCCCTTACCCCCCACTTACTATTTATAGTAAGTAGCCCATTTTTGGCTGTTTTTGATTTTTTTTTTTCAGCCATTTACAAATTCTACTTTTTGAAATTTACACTTTATTTAACCTTTTACGACCTTGTTTAGCCATTTTTAGCACCCATTTTTACCATGTCTTTCAGCCAATCAACTATATTATCCCTTAACTTGACAAACATGATATCCAGCCAATATGCAGTTTGTATCTATGACCCAAAAGACCCTACAATCATAGAATGAAGGCAATTGCTTAGGAAAAGATGCAAAAACCTAGATTTCATAGTTATTAATAAGGAGTTCTACAACTTCCTCTCTGCCAAGATATAAGCCAATCTCTTGATACCACACTCCAAATTTGACACTACGCATCAATTCGAAATCATATGCCAAGATGGGAAAGAATACATTGCATCCCCCTATGACCAAATCCTCCTTACAAATTTTTATGCATAAATGCTCATACAACTCATAAAGGTTGATGAGTTTAGTGAAGGGATTAGCTCCAAGGATTTCCAAGAAGAGGAAGATGAGTTTGAGGCTAAACAAGAGTCAAACACCTTCATTGGAAATCTTTTCTAATCTTCATCTCCTCTAATAATTTCACCTAGCTCTGTGTCTCTTACCTCATTGATGGGACAAGTCCCTCGACCCAACTCTCATCCTATCCATCCTACCATGTTTGGATCCACAACCATCATTGCCACGCAATAGACACAACCCATGTTCCAATCCACCTCTTTATTTTCATTGATGCCATTTGACACATAGCCTCACTCCATTCAACTAGTGATGGTGATTTCTACATCATTTTTTCCTTTTGTCATACCAATGGGATCTTTATTGGAACCCCAAGAAACACAAGCCTCCCATATTCCTTTGATCCCCTTTGTGCCTCAAGTTCTAGCACAAACATCCTCCTTCTTGTTTATCCCACCTATGACCACCATGACCCAATACCATAGCCTATTGTAAAACCTTAAGCCTCACAATTGCTTCCTCAATCATCAACACAAACACCACAACCCAAAACGATGCCCCAAGGCTTGGATTAGGCTTTTCAAATGATCCAAGACCTTAACGAAGAGTTGCAAAAAATTCAAGCCAACATAACTCAGATGGTCAAGGTTCTATATTTCTATCAAGAAGATCCTATAAGTCCTATGGTGCCTTAAATAACCTTTCCCATAGGCTTTCCTATTTCAAACTTCACAAATACAATGATGAAGGGGATTCCAACACACATCTAGTAATCTTCTGGTTTGAGTACCTCTTCTTATAAGTTTGACCTCATACAATATTAATGATTTTTTCCATGTCTTTCAAGGGTAAGGCTCTAGATTATTATCAAACCTTGCATAGGGGTTCTATTTCTTCCCTTGAGGACCTAATTAACCAATTTTTTAACCACTTTAGATACAACTTGAAGCTAGATGCCACATTGTACCAATTGATGGAGGTGAGGTGAGGGCCACTTGAACTGATCAAAAGGTTTATTCAAAGATAGAACTCAAAACTTAACGAAATCCTAGAACCTATTGTTAAAACCCACCTCTTGACCATCTACAAGGGAGTAGTAAATGACTTTATCATGTCAAAGTCATACTACCTAGAGCCCTAGTCACTAAGCCAAGCCTTCTCACAAATAAAGAACATTGAGGAGGTAGTTGAGACAAGCAACGACCAGGCCTATGTGGCCTATAAAAATCAATGTGCAAGCAGGGATAGGAATAGAACCAAGCAAGAACATATAACTATGGCCATAGTAACAAAAGAGTTAAATCAAGGGGATAGCAAGGAATCACCACCATGCAACACATCCCTTAACTCATTGCAACTATCTACTTCTTATGTTCCAAATTAACCAAGACCAAAGTTTGGATGGAAGGATAGGTCTTAGTACACTTGGTTACCTATGAAGACCTCTAAGCTTCTAGAATAGTTACTTAAAGAGAACTGTATACAACATAAGAAATTTTTTAAAGAGTCTTGTAAGAGGCATTATCATCTTTGTGACATAGCGAGAGACCCAACAATAGCTACCAAAGATTATCCTAAGCTACCAAAGTACTTTAGGTTGGACGGTATTGCCACTATCATCAACTGGCTGGTCATGATACTAATTTTTTCCTAGTATTAAAGAATGACCTCCAAAAGATGATAAACTGTGTAGAATTGGTGTAAAATGAGCCCAACTCCCCAAGGGCCAACAAAAATGCTTACACTTTAGCCTCATTCATGGACACCAAATGGTCTAATCCTCCTAGGAAACCATTTGTAATTAGAGTACCACTATAGCCCCAAAGCACACAGCCTAGAGAGCCATTTTTCATACAGGTACCACCTCCTCTAGTCCCTTAAGGAGCCTTTCATCATATGTGTCCTCCTTTCAATGGCTTCAGCATCACAACATAATCAATGAGTTGATAATCCTCTAAAACCTAGGGAACCATTCATTATTTGGGTCCCTCTACCTTCAACAAGTAAGACCACAATAACCCATGACCAAAGTCCTCCTATAGTGGCCCACAACCTGGAGGTTAGCAAGAAATCATCTTCACAATGATGTTGAAAGTAACCTACCACCAAACCAATAGCAAAGCCCACTGAAGATGGCCAATAACAAAAGGCTTCAAAATAAGCTACACTAAGACCAACTACACCCATGAACAAGGAGCCCAAGCCACATGGACTGAAACCTAAGACACAAACCCAAGGAAGAATGGAGGAGGTTAGAACCACCAAATTTGAAACATCACATGCCAAGGGAAAGAGCTTTCTCACAGCCATGGAATAATTCAAATGATCCCTTAAGCAAAAGAACACATTGTCAAACTTATACGAATTTGTCATGATTTCTTCTGCTCATAGAGATGCATTAGCTCAAGTGTTAACTTCTATTCATGTGAGTAGAAACATGCCCACCAATAGAGAGTCTATTCACTCTATAATTGAGCAAGCTTCACTTAGGGAAAATGGGCATTAGCCCATGCTCAACTTTCATGACATTGAAGTAAAGATTGATACTTGGAATGGAGAAGCACTATATACTCCTCTCCTTATCACCATATGTGTTGGCAAATACAAGGTTCACCATGTTCATGTAGATGACAAGGTAGCCATGAATATGATACCATATTCTATTGTTGACAAACTAGGCCTAACCGAGAACATCCAAGTGACTAGTACCTTAGCACTCAAGTCATTTAATGGCTCATGAGTAGTAGTGCAAGGTTCCATCTCTTTGGACTTCATAGCTAGTGAACACTTTCCCACATTCACCAACTTCTTAGTAGTTGAAGAGACACCTAGGTTCAACTTGATCCCAATGAGACCATGGTTGGTGAAGCTTCGAACAGTTTCATCTCCTATACATCAAAAGGTTCACTTTCCCTACAAAGGTGGGGAAATTGTGATCCATGGGGACAATGTGTCACTATCTTTAGTTAACTATGTCAACATTGATCAACATTCAGAGGTAGAGTTTCAATAGAAAACTCCTGACACTCAAACTACGACCAACAATAAGGAGAACAACAACAATGTGAATGATGCCAACTCTGTGACACAAGATAAACAAAAATGCCTACACCTTGTCATGCTAAACGAGAGAAATGGTGACCATAGAATCATGCCAAAAGGATTCCTCAATTTCTCAAAAATCAAGCAAAATGTTCATGGTAAATGTCTCATCCATTCTTTTGCCAATCATTTATTTACCTTTACAACATTATATCATGTTTCAATGTTTGCTCTAACCCTATGTGCTCTTTCGAGAGCATCCCATACTTGCTAGGCAAGTATGGATAATGGTCTGCTAAGGCCTAAAACTAACAACATTATGGCCTACTAGGGCCTAAAATTGGTAAAGCATTGGTTTGCTAGGACCTTAGACTAGTAAGCATAGTGACCTTTTAGCTAATCTACTCAATGACATCGTATGCGAGTTTAGTTTACTTATATGCATATATCTTGGTGCAAAATTATCATTATGGCATGTTTTTATCTACTAATTTTAGTTTATAGCCTCATTACATTTACCATCTATGTTTACATGAAGCATATAAAACATAAACATCTAAAACTAACACATAGCCGTAGTCACACTATGTGATAACAATTAAAAAAAATACCAAAATGTCCATATGTCTATGACCATAGTTACACCATGCAACATGCAACAATATGAACAAGATGTAGCCATCAACAAGTTCACCAAATCAAACAAACTAAGCAATGAGAGGAAAAGGGGGGCTCATTAAGTACATCATTGCCAATTGCATCAACATCATCACATGAGACCGACAAACAACCATAAACCAGGCAAGCATTAGTAACCATTATAGCTGTAACACGACTATTAAACTCATTAAAAAATAAACTTATCCTTTAGGTTTAATAGAGGTCAATGTTTTTATAAAACTTGTACGTCAACAACCATACACAAAGATTGAAAAATCGATATACGTTTTAGATCTAAGAGTCAAACCCATAAGGAAATCCGAATATCATAGTTGCTGTGAAAACTCTTGGTTTACAAGCCAGGTTCAGTTATTTGATTTATAGAATATTATCAAAGATTAAGCAGCAAACTTACACCCATGGCCCGAGACATTGGAGGTGTCTATTTTGGATGTTCAAAGGACAATGCACAAGTCTGTTGGAATATTTAATGCTTTATACTTTTTATCAAATACCTAGGAAAAAACCCCCGACAGAGTTGCTTCTTGTACCATCGCATAGCTTAAATCATTTTTGCAGGCAATGTATACTTGCCATCTTACTTGGACAAAGATTTAAAGGGATCTTATACCCGCACCACACAAAATGACAAACAGGTCACTGGTTCAACTCCCCACTATGGTAGTAACCCACGTTAAAATACAAACAACTCCTGGTGATTGAAAATACAGAATCCGCCCCCTATTCAGTAACATAATATACAAAACAGAATTTCCGTGGTGCGTAGCGGCAGGGAAGCCTCAATTGTGGAGCTACGCAACCCTTGGCCTGTGTGGCTCTCGATGGATGCAAGCTACCCTGTTTGACGCACAGCTAGGAAAACATTTTTAATGGAATGTCGTCAATGTAGTCAAACTGTTGCCTACTACTGATTTCTGCTGTTCCTGCGCTTATTTTGCTGGTCAGTGCGGAATCGAACCTTAGATGATGATGATGAGGCTATTATATTTATTTTGTGGATGCAAGCCAATCCAATTCTCCTGTTGTTTCAAAAAAAAAAACTCGATTCAACGGAGGCCGTTTTTCACTGTGGCATTTGCAGTAGTCTTACCTTTGGCCCGTTTTTTCAAAACTTTGCTGTGAATAGTGAAATCGACGGTGATGCTGGTTACGTTTGCCCGTATTGTTAATAATAATAATAATAATAATGACAATTCTATGTTCTTTTGGCTGAATAAAGATTGTCCTTTTCTGAAACAAAACAAGGACAGTCAGCTGAAAGAGGTAGTTGGCATGTACAATCCCATAGCCAAACCTTGCATTTTATTCATGAGACATGCTTCCTTACAATTCATGGCCCATAGCCAAAATTCGCCAACCTGAGACATGCTTGCTTCGCGACAGGCCCTTAAAACAACAACATCAAATTCTTTTTCAGTTTCAACTCAGCAGCAGTCTGTATCTCTGCTGCGCTACAACATTTTCGCTCCTGTTTCTGTTTCTGCGCTTGTGCTTGTCAATGATCCTGTTAATGGCAGCAGCAGTTGTAGCCTGTTAAACATTCTGTTGTCATTAACGGTAGCAGCACCAACCCCCCGATGCTGTGCAGTTCGTCTCTGCTAGTCTAGAATGGCTGCCTCCACCAGGGCCATAGTCGGTATTGTTATGTATACCAAATCTCAATGCCCGTATGCAATAAAGAAGGTTCTTTTTGATCACCTTGGAATGGAGATTCTGGTGATTGAACTGAATGATCTTGGACCTGTAAACAATAAGTTTTGAACGCATCGAAGAGGTCGACAAGTCAATTAACGGTGCCATACATTTTTATCAAAGGTGAGTTCATCAGAGGATGCAGTGACACGATGTTGCTGCATATTAAAGGAAAGTTCATTCCCCTATGGTACCATAATGTACCATAATGAATAAAATAACAATAAAAATAACTATATATATAAATTTTATTAAACATATGCTAAATCTAAGACCGTTTGAATATGACGTCACCTAGTTTACCGTATTTTACCTTGTTTTACTCAATTTTATTCTCTTTTTCCAATGATGTTACTTAATATGACCTTGTTTTATTAAGTTTTATCTTGCCTTAGCCTCACAATGACCTTGCCAATGAAACAAACCCTTAACATGGCCTACCATGGCCTTAAACTGGCAAAATGTAACCTTATTTAACTACATTCTCCCATCATTTGGCATCATTTGGACCTTGGTTCACTTAATTTGACATCATTTGCTATCATTTGACATCAATAAGGCCTTATTTGGCCTTGTTTGACACAATTTTATGTGGTTTTGATCATTATTTGACCTTCATGTGATCTCATTATGCATCATTTGGGCTTTGTTTCATCCTATTTTCTTTAGCGTATCCCTTATAACCTTTATTGACCATGTTTCACTCTAGTTAGCCTTTGATTGGTGGATGGCGATGGCTTGACTATCTTTGACCATCATTTGACACCATGTAACCATGCCCTACCAAGGCCTTAAACTGGCACCATGGCCCACTAAGGTCTAAAACTAGAAAAAGTGTAACCATATTTAATCATGATTAACCTTTTATTACCTTGTATTACCTTATAACCTTTGATGACATTACTTGGATACTTTCATGGCCTTTGTTTCAATGGTTTATCTTATTTATGCATTATTACCATAGTATTTTGCAGTATGGTTAGCATTATTTTACTGGTTTTATCAGTTTTTATCATTTTGTTACACAGGTGCCACTTGATGTGCTTATGTTATCATGCAAGGCTGAGCTAGGAGGATGAGGAAGCAAACTTGATTAACCTTAAAACTTAAATAAACCCCTCTTGTGAGGTTGTTAAACCAAATATCCAGAGCTTAAGCATAGAAACTATTCTATTATACAACCATAACACCCTAAAGTAGCCTGATGATCATTGACCTTGAAGTTAGAAACATCACAAAGGGTCCCTTAGTTGAAATTTCCCATCTAAACTAAGATGATGAGGAGAAAACACATCAAACTAAGTTCCTCACTAGAACTTAAGCCTGCTCATGACCTCATCAAACCCTTGCTATGCAACATTAAAGCCATCATATAGCCCCAATTATATCTAACATTAAGACCTTAACAAGGTCCACTAAGAATTTAAATTGAAACCATGGACTACCATGGCCTTAAACTAGCAACATAACCTGCCACAACCTTAAACTAGCAACATTGGTGACTTGGGTAGCTTGGTTTTAATCTATGGGGTTCATATGCATTGTAATGTAATAACATGCTTTCTTTGTCTAGTTTTCTTGTCCTCTTGGAGTTGTGTTTGCAGGATGAAGGTTGGAACCAGCATAAGGGTGCAATTCGTTATGGCAGTAAGTCATCACATGACCTCGATGTGTAAGATTTGGTGAGTTTATCCTATTATGTCAAGTGTACTTGTAACATTGCCCTCCATTTGGCACCACTCCTTTAGCTTAACCTCATAACTTAAATATAACCTTCCATACCTTGAGCAACAATGTTGACCTATGATGACATCCATGCACTATGGCCATATGACATTCCTTCATCATGCTCCATCTCCAAGTCCACTTGAATGTAACACACCTCATTTCGTGGGAAAGCACTAAGTCCACTAAATGTAACACATCTCATTTGATGAGAAAACCACTAAGTTCGTTGAGTGTAACGTAACTTGCTCGATGAGAAAACCATATCAATCCCTACTTTGGTAATGAAACCCAACGAAGGTTTCACCCCACAAAAAGAGGGGATGCAAATTGCCAAGCCAGATGACTAAAGAAAACCTTGGAGTAAAGTGTTGTTTCCTCAAATGCAATTTTCCAAGCGAACCTCACTTCTAAACATGAAGTGTATAGCCTAAGTTATTTAATTTGCATGTTGGTGGCATACTATAGCCATGGTATCATCACTGGGAATGCATTGTTAGCCATTATGACCATCTCCCTATGACCTTATTACCACCTCACCATCATAGGCTTACACTATCATCACAAGCATTCTTTGGCATGGTTTAACATGACTAGATCAAATGTGAAGAGGAAACATTAGTGATGGACATGCAGTGATGTTTTATATTCTTTGTTGATGCCTCTTGGGTCAATCCTTCAAACACCAACAAAGAGGGACCATTGAAACACCACCAAAATTTGCATGTTGTGATCATATTTCTTCATGTAGTCTTCATTGCATGAAACCCAAGGTAAAACTTCATTGTAAATGTGGAGGTTGTAACTCATGAGGAGAAATCTCACATATTTCATACTATTGGGATTGAAAAATGCCTCATAAGTGGTCAAAGCCTCATCCCCAAGTGGAAAAAGTCATGTAATATCTATATTTGGACTTTGGGAGAGGGATCAAAAATGCCTTTTAGAATGCCAAAAATGGCTATTTGATGATTTTTATGAGGTGTATAACTTCTTCTACACTCGAAACACTAGCATGAGGGTAGATCTCACCTACCCCTAGCAGAGAGGGGTTTGGGTCATCTATCCCCAACATAGAGGAGTTAAAGTTAGTGTGGAGGGATGTAGGGGGGTGGATCTCACCTACCCCTATTCTAGAAGAGTGGGGGGGGGGGGGGGGGGGGGGGGGGGGGGGGGGGGGGGAGTGGTTGTAATAATTAGCATAGAGGGGTATGACCTTCACCTCCATTGTTGATCCTTCATTCCCCCAACGTTGACACCTCCTCTTGAATGTAGAACTAGCATGGCCAAGATTTTAACGTTGCATCAACTTTAGCAAGGATCCTGCAATGCCAACATAGAAGGTTAAAGGCCCAACATGGAAGAACAAGGCTAGTGTGGAAGGTGTGCCCCTGTTACTATTTTTGATAAACAGAATGGCCATGGGGCTATATCACTTACTATATATGGTAACCTCCCAAATTTTGGCACCTATCCCACCTAAAGTGTAAAAAAAATTTGCAGCCAATTTGTAGCCCAATTTGCAATAGAAAGTAAGGCTAAAACCCTATATAAACAAACCCCAAACATCATTTTTAGGTTCCACCCCTTAGGCATTGATATACTTTGGGATTTTTTGGATCCAAAAGCTCTTGCAAACTTGAAAAAATGTAGCCTTTTGGATCCATTTAGCGTGGAACCCATGCAACCATTGTTACACCGCCCCCGCCCCCACCCCCC